>MDKJ01331260.1:0-65393 GCA_005239525.1 Nicotiana knightiana
AGTCTCTTGGGTACGATATCTGGACTTAATCCTATATTACTTGTCGACCACGTACACTTGCGTATGCATTGGGATTTCGACCAACAGTGACTATCAAATTTAATGAAAGGATGGATTATTTGGAGCAGGGTCTGGTGGAGCTGGAGGGGAAGATGAGGATGAGAGTCGCCAACTACCAGAATACTGAGGGGAGCAAAGGAGGACATCTAGAAATGGTATACCTGTTGTTGAGCATGCGCGGCCTGGGGAATCTGATCGATGGAGCCAAGAAGATCAAGCTTGGGGAAGGTCCTTCTGGGACCAAGTAGATTAGGTTTATCTGCTTTTTCAAATGTAATAAGGCCAAGTGTCATTAATGACTTATCTTATTTAGTGTCGTTTTAGATTCATCTACTTTTACATTAATGAAATGAGGCAATTATTAGCACTTAATTTCTCCAAATCAACTTCCCCCCAAGCCTACCTCGGGCACAACGAGGCTCCCAAATTAAGAGGCGAATTTACATTCCCGCACTATGTGCTTAGAGATTGAAAATACCCTTTTGGAACCCTTACTGACTTGGTTACCTTTTGTTTTCCTTTCCTTTCCTTTTTGATTATTCCCAATACCTAAGGTTGGTTCGCACATACTGGCATCATAATCTTATCATACCAGATCCAGAGGCCCTCCACCTTCTCTTTCTCAAGTGTATCGAAAGGCAAAGGGAAAGCTAAAATGGATGATATGAATGGCATTAGAACAGACAACACTACTCATGTTGAGAATGTGGAAACTTCTGATGGTCGGGGCACTCATGCCCCAAATGATTTGGTTTTATGGCTTGAGCAGAAGATACTTGAACTACAGGGTGAGCTTGAGCAGGTCCGTAACTTGGCAAATCTCTCCCTCACATTGAATGTCCCAAAAACCCAGAACCCAGAACCACCTCAAAACACACCCAAAACGCCCGCAGAATGCTCCCTCACCTTACAAGTATACAACCTCTCCTCAAAATCAGCATCTCCCTACTCAATACCCACAAACCACTTATCAGACTCCTTAGAACACACCACAACCTATCCCCGAACCCCAGAACTCCACCAATAATCACCACTACACCCAAACTCTTGGCATTCACAAGAACAACCCTATATACGTAGATACCTTACCTCATTCTACTCAACCAATCTCCTATGCACCATAATTCACCGAGACGGACCTGCTCATCAAGAATATGGCTGAGGAGCTCAAGAAACTAATGATCCGAGTTCACGGTGTTGAAGGAGGCAAAGGGATTCAAGGTCTAAATTATGAGAATTTGTGCATACAGCCGGATGTGGAACTGTCGGAGGGTTACAAACCTCCCAAGTTCGAAATGTTTGATGGAACGGGCAACCCCAAGGTTCATTTGAGAACTTAATGTGACAAGCTCGTGTGGGTTGGGAAATACGAAAGGATTCGCATGAAGCTATTTATGAGAAGCCTTACTAGAGATGCCATGTCTTGGTACATAAGCCTGAATCCAAAGAAATTGGCTAATTAGGTAAGCATGGCGTCAGATTTCATGGATAGTGTAAAGACCCGTTAAATTTCATTGCTAAAAACAATGCCCAAATAGGTCCCCGTTTTGTTATAACTGTATAAATTCTTAAAATGGACCATTTTTGAATAAAAAGTACCCCGGGACTTAAAAGATAAAATTTTCCAGATTTGTGCAGGTATGCGGTCCACTATGCGATCGCACATCAGGTCTGCGGACCACATAGTGGTCGCATGCTTGGATAGTTTGCTATCCATTTCAAGGACAGCTATGCATCCTAGAATGCGATCACATTTCATGAATGCAGGCCGCATAGTTGTTGCATTCTTGTACCTTGATTTTTGCGGAGGGAGTTATGCGACGCACTATGCGATCGCATAACAGGTATGCAGACCACATAGTGGTCGCATACCTGGGTAGTCTGCTTTTCTTTTTGGCCCATTTGTGGGCCATTTATGCGATACGAATGCGGACCGCATAGCAGGAACGCGATCGCATTCCTGATCGCATTTTTGCTTCGGGACTGTTAAACTTCTAATCTTATACCCGACCCCCAGTTCATTAAAACACTCACCCCTTTCATTTTAAGCTTATTTTCTGATAAATTAGAGAGAGGAGAGAGTGGGTCTAGATAAAGAGAGTTCAAACTTCATCAAATTTGTTCCTCCATCACTACTCAGGCCTGGAATTGATCAAGTAGGACACCATTTTCTTCACTTCAAGAGGTAAGCTCCCACCTTATCTACCTTAATTTCCAGATTTTGTTAAAATGAAACATGGTTAGGTGAGTTCATGAAGATGGGGATAGGAGTCTTGCATGTATGTAACCAACTAGTCATAATCTAGTAAAAGGAAATGGGTTAGAGTAATCTCTCGCTAAAAAGAGGCCATTTAATCTAAAGGAACACCTAGTGTTTGATACAATGCTCAAGTGAGTTGAAGACATGATCATTATTCCTAATTCTAAGTTCAATTATGCCACATTGTGAACTTGATTGAAGTTTCTAGAAGGTCCGGTGAATTGTGGTAGAAAATTAAAGGGGAATTTCGATTCAAGGTATGTATGGCTAACTTTAATCTTTGTAGAGTCGCCTAGTTGGTGTCCGAGCACACAGTATGACATTCTTGCTAGAGCATATGTGAATTGATTTTCCTGCTGTGTCGAGGTGTAAGATTTCATTCTCTGATTTTTCTTAGTCGATTACCATGCTAATTTCGATGGTGAAGGGTGATTCATTGTGCTTATCCTATCGTGTGTAAGTTTCATTAAATGTTCGAATATGTCAATATGGCAGTATGTTCTACTAAATGAAAGAATGTTAACGTACTCTAATGCGGGAAGGTATCTAATTGCTAAGGACCGAGTGTGGCAAATGATGAAAAGAAACTGTGGATTGATTTAATTGAGTTAAATAAGGATGGGAACACCATATGTGAATTACTATTTGGTAAGGACTATTGTTCCTTGACTTCATATAATTGTTGGTTATTGTTGCTATGAAATGTGAATGTATGGTGGGATCGGGTAGCGCGCCGCAACAAGAAGTAATAAGGGTGGGGAGGTAATAAGGGTGAAATGTGAATGTAGAGTGGGATCGGGTTGTGCACCGCAACACGAAGTAATAAGGGTGGAGAGGTAATAAGGGTGAAATGTGAATGTACGGTAGGATCGGGTTGCGCTCTGCAACCAATGAATAATTGAAATGAGTTATTGTGGAATCTTCATTTGTAACTTTCTGTATATATGTGTGGTACTTGTCTAGTTAGCCTGATTATCTTCCAATTGTGTACTGTTTGATTCTACTTGGAATAAACTTTGTTCATACATACTAGAACTATTCAACGGTACTAACGTCCCTTTTTTCGGGGGCGCTACATCTTTTATATGGATGTAGGTGGTTCCACAGCAGGTAGCTCAGACCGCCGATAGTGGTGTTTCCCCTTCATACCTTCAGCAGATTCGGTGAGACCCACTTCCTCTCGGGGCCATGTGTAGTCTATATCATTCTCTTTTGCTTATGTTGTAAAAGGTATAGCCGGGGCCTTATTTCCGACAAGTATGTATACTTTTCTCCGTACCTTTAGAGGCTCCGTAGACACTGTGTGGGTTGTATATATTTGGGTAGTAGTTGTAACTATTCGTAACCGTGGTCTCGCGTTGGAAATATTCTCCTTAGTTGTATATTTTGGGATTATCAAATGATGAAGCTTTAAAAGAGGAAAGTGGACTTATGTTGTAAATTCATACTTTGATTCCATTTTCTATTTCATTTATAAATTGTATATTATAAACACGGGGTGATGCATTGGGTATGAAAGGCGATCCAGGTCCGCTTGACCAGGATCATCCGGTTAGGCGCCTGTCTCGTCCCTCGGTTTTGGGGCATGACAGATTGGTTCAGAATCAACACAGATAATGCACCGGGTGTTTTGTATATCCAAAACCTCAAGAATAAGCCAACCGAGACCTGCCGCGAATATGTTACTCGGTGGAGGTCAGAAGCAGTGAAGGTCAGGCCGGCGTTAGATGAAGATCAAATGAACAAGTTCTTTGTCAGGGCACAGGATCCACAATATTATGAAAGGCTAATGGTTATTGAGAATCATAAGTTCTCCGATATCATAAAGCTCGGAGAAAGGATAGAGGAAGGTATTAAAAGTGGAATGGTGACGAAATTTGAGGCACTGCAGGCCACGAACAAAGCATTAGCGACATATCAAAAAAGAAAGAACGGGGAACAATAATGGTTGCCCAAGGCCCAAAAACTCCATTTGTATACCAAACACCTCAACCCAAATACCAACCATCACCTCCCAGATATTCCGAACTTGCTACCACCTATAATACCCAACCATCCTATTATCAATCACCTCCAACTCGTCCAAACTACCAAAAACCCAGGCCTAATTTTGACCGCAAACCACTCAGATAGTACACCCCCATTGCTGAACCCATCGACCAGTTGTACGAAAGGTTGAAAGTCGCTGGATATGTCACCCCTATTCCCGTTGTGACAACAGAGAATTCATCTCAATGGGTCAATCCAAAAAAGACCTATGTATATCATTCCGGCATGAAGGGACACACTATTGACGAATGCCGCACCTTGAAAGTCAGGATCCAAACAACAATCGATAGTAAGGTCATACAAGCGAAGAAAGCTACACCCAACATCCGCAACAATCCTCTCCCAGATCATGGGGGTGGAGGGGTCAATGTGATAGAGACTGATGAAGAGTGGAATCCCGAGGGATCAATCGGGCTTATTATAAAAGGTGATGATCGTAAGAAACCTACAGTCACACTCAATCTCATTGTGGTGCAGGTACAGCCGCGAGTTGAAGTTGAGGTAGCCGCATCAAATCCTTTAGTAGTAGAAGTAACACCACCTACAACAACACTCGCTCCATTTGAAGTGGAGGTGGCCACACCTTTCATTGTAACGGTGGAATGCACACCACCCTTCAGTTCCAATGTTGTACCTTGGGATTATGTGGTTGAGGCTAGACGAAAGGAAAAGTCAAACACGGAAGAATCAGGCGCTGCACAATGAATGACCAAAACAGGAAGGGTTTATACACCTGAACATTTAGGAGAAACTAGTAAGCAAGCATAAGAAACCGCCCATCATTGAGACTTGTACAGATGACCTCTGGAGGAAGGTACAGGTAAGGGAGTACTCTGTCATTGATCATCTGAACAAGACTCCTGTCCAGATATCCATTATATCATTGCTGCAGAATTCTGAAGCACGTAGGAATGCATTGATGAAGATATTAAATGAGGCTTAAGTTCCCAACAACATTGCCAGTGGGGAGATGGCTAACATGGTAGGACAAGTATTGGAAAGCCATAAGATCACCTTCCATAAAGACGAACTTCCACCAGAAGGGTTAAGTCACAACAGGGCACTGCACATCACAGTGCAATGTGAAGATAAGTTCATCACCAGAGTTTTGATAGATGGAGGATCCAACCTCAAAATTTGCTTGTTGACGACTCTGAAGAAGTTGGGAAAAGGTTTACATGAGATACGATCAGGGACTATGAATGTGAAAGCATTCGATGGGTCTCAAAGGGATACGATCGGAGAAACTAACCTATGCTTGCAAACGGGTCCTACATGGTTTGATATTGAATTCCAAGTACTAGACATATCCGCCTCCTACAATCTATTGCTGAGACGGCCTTGGATACATGCTGCTGAAGCTATCGCATCCATTATGCACCAAGCGGTAAAATTTGAGTGGAACCATAAAGAAGTGATCATCCATGGAGATGAGAGCAACCCTATTTACACCAGTCAGACTGTTCCAGTGGTTGAGAACAGAAGAAAGTTAGGTGGAGAAACCTATCATTGCATTGAGCGTGTTAACGCAATTGAAAAATATAAATGGTGGAGTAGAAAAAATAGAAAGTATATTAACATGGAAAGGGTACGAACCTGGCAGGGGGCTTGGTAAAAATCTTTAGGGTATCTCCAAGCTGATACAATTGAAACGCCATTGTACAACCTTTGGGCTAGGGTATCAATACATCTGGCAGGAATACGATGACCGGTCACCACCATGGCGTGGTCCATACTACCCTCTTGAGCAACCCGTGACGCACTTGAGTCAGACATTCCATCAGGCCAATATCATACGGGATCAGAGGAAGAAGAAGCATTGGCAGCATTGAGGAATTTGTTCTTGGAAGATGATGATATGGACTGCTATGTGATCGTCGAGAAGGAGGAGGAGGAAGGCCTACCATCCAAGTTGTGGAGAGAGGAGCATTCCTCAAGAACTGGACTGTTAGACCATCAAGGTCCCGATGAGTCCCGGGGTAGCAAGGCTGGATAGCAGTGTTCACTTTTCTAAAAATGATTTCCACTATTGCATTTTTTCTTTTGTCCTAAATAATATTTTCAATATTCCAAAAACGTTATTTGAGTTATTTAAAATCATTTTGTTTGGCATTTTAAATGGCTTGATGTTTTTTTATCACTATTTTTTTACATTCCTTTATCCCTACAACATTACTATTTCTTATCTTGATGAACCGACAATTGTGACATGTAATGAGACAACATAACAAAAGGACAGAGATTCAGAAGAAATAGAAGAAGAGGATGTAATACCTGAAGAGATCGTCAGAGAAGTAGAAAATTTTGAGAACAAGCCCAATTCAACCTGGACGAGACCGAGATATTCAACTTGGGAGATTCCGAAACCGTCAAGAAAACCCGCATAAGAATCCATTTGTCACTGTCACAAAAAGAGAAATGCACTCGATTCCTGAAAAAATATATGAATATCTTTGCATGATGATACGACGACATGAAAGGGTTGAGCACATCCATAGTGGCTCACAAGTTACCTACAAACAAATGTGTGTCCGCCAGTGAAGCAAAAACTCAGGAAATTCAAGCCTGATATGAGTCTGAAAATCAAAGAGGAGGTCACTTAACAGATCAAAGCCAAGGTCCTCAAGGTAGTTGAATATCCAACCTGGTTAGACAACATTGTGCATGTTCCAAAGAAAAATGGGAAAGTCAGAGTCTGTGTTGATTATTGGGATCTAAATAGAGCAAGTCCCAAGGATGATTTCCCGCTACCAATCATACACGTTCTGATAGACAATTGCGCCAATCCTGAACTCCAGTCCTTTTTATATTGCTTCGCTGATTACCATCATATTTGGATGAACGAAGAAGACGCAGAGAAAATAGCCTTCATTACACCATGGGGAGTATACTGCTACAAAATGATGTCGTTCGGACTGAAAAACGCTAGGGCCACCTACATGAGGGCTATGACAACGATCTTCCACGACATGATACATAAATAAATAGAGGTATACGTGGACGACGTCATCATCAAATCCAAGAGGGCTACATATCACATAGAATATTTGAGGAAATTCGTTTACCTACTACGGAAGTACAATCTAAAGTTAAATCCCGCAAAGTGTGCATTCGGGGTTCCTACTAGAAAATTGGTGGGATTCATTGTCAGTTGCCGAAGA
Organism: Nicotiana knightiana; assembly: GCA_005239525.1. Taxonomy (NCBI): domain Eukaryota; kingdom Viridiplantae; phylum Streptophyta; class Magnoliopsida; order Solanales; family Solanaceae; genus Nicotiana; species Nicotiana knightiana. The sequence continues at coordinate 7,531 of MDKJ01331260.1, forward strand.
ATAGAATTGGACCCATAAAAAGTTAAAGCCATCCAGAATTACCACCACCAAAAAGCAAGAAGGATGTGATGAGTTTCTTGGGAAGTCTCAACTACATCAGCCATTTCATAGCACAGCCCACAGTAAAATGTGAGCTGATTTTCAAAATGCTGAAGAAGGATGCCGCAACCAGTTGGACCCAGGATTGTCAAAAGGCTTTTAAAAAAATCAAGGAGTACTTGTCCTGACCACCAGCCTTGGGCCCGCCAGAGCCTGGTAAACCACTACTACTCTACCTTGCAGTGTTAGATGGAGCCTTCAGTTGCTTTCTGGGACAACATGACGAAAGGGGAAGAAAAGAGCAGGCCATATACTACTTAAGCAAGAAGTTCACTCCTTATGAAGCACGATACTCTCTGCTGGAATGCACTTGTTGCACTATGACATGGACAACTCAAAAGCTAAGGCATTACTTTTGTGCCTATACTACATATCTCATATCAAGGATGGATGCCCTGAAGTACATCTTTCAAAAACCATGCCTACGGGGAAAGTTGGCCAAAGCCTATTAACTCAGACGCAGTCAGAATATATTATGTGTAAACCATTTATTCTTCTTCATATGATGTAAATTGAACTATGCTCCACTTGATTCCCGTTTAAGAGGGGATACGTAGGCAGTCCTGTGGGTTCAGTCACAATTTAATAAAATATCTATTTTCCCCACAATCAAAAACTGGGGCATTCCCTCAAAATGCCGAAGCAAGTTCCGCCAACCGCAGCACATGGAGCAATTAGGAAAGTCATCTATTTAACTGGGGCAGAATTTTGAGAAGGACCCTCAAAATTTTATGGCAGAAAAAGTCGCAATGTCTCTGATTGTGTCACAGTTACTGGTTCATCTAACTAAATTCTAAACTATATAGTACTATGTCTTTTGAAAATTATGCACGCATACTTTTTAAAAAGGGAAACTTTGCTTCAGCAAATGCTACCCTAATAGTTTGAACAGGATCTTCCGGTAGAGCGGAGCAAATCAGCAGCAGAGCTAAAATAGAAGACAAGAGTTCGAACCAACCTTACCTCACAGAACTTACAATTTTTCTTTGGATGCAGGCACAATAAGACAACGATATCCACAGACACATGAAGTCATTGCCTTCATGACAACAAATTATGTGGCGCAAACATCTCGAACTAAGAAATACTTTGCTTTCTCACTATCACTCATTGTCTTCTTGCATGAGGCTAAGCATTGCCTACGTAATTTCATAAGGCTAAACATTGCCTTTCTTTGCTTGGGACTAAGTATTGTCTCTTCTTTTTGCATAAGGCTAAGCACTTCCTTCTCTTTGCATGGGACTAAGCACTGTCCTGAATCTTGCATGAGACTAAGCCCTGTCTCAATCTTTCATGAGGCTAAGCCATGCCTCCCCTTTGCATAAGGCGAAGCACTGCCTTCTCTTTGCATGGGAATAAGCATTGTCCCGATTTTTTCATAAGACTAAGACCTGCCTCCCCTTTGCATAAGGCTAAGCACTACCTTCAGCTGGCATGAGACTAAGCCCTATCTTAATATTGCATGAGGCTAAGCCCTGCCTCCTCTTTGCATAAGGCTAAGCACTGCCTTCTCTTTGCATGGGACTAAGCATTGTCCGTATTTTTGCATGAGACTAAGCCTTGTCTCAATCTTGCATGAGGCTAAGCCCTGCCTCCTCTTTGCATAATCTAAGCACTGCCTTCTGTTTGCATGGGACTAAGCATTGTCCCAAATCTCGCACGAGACTAAGCACTGTCTCTCTTACATTATTATCTTCTCTGGGCTAAGCTCTGCCCTGAACTTCATACTAGAATAGGCCTCGTCTTGATTGCTTCTAGCACCATGTCTTTGCACCTCATAGGCTGAAATACCACCAACTTGTTTGAAGGCGCCACAATCTGAAGGCACCATCCTCATAGCCTGAAGACATCATGTCATGGCATGAGAATCTATCAAACTTACATATCATTATTCAAAGACGTCATGGTTTGGAGGCATTATTTTCATGGCCCGAGAACATCATTTAATGGCTTGTGAATTTCTTACCGTACAATTCATGGCCCGGGACGTCATAGTCTAAGGACATCATCCTCATTTGTCCAAAGACAACTATCATGGTTTGAAGGAATTTGCATCATGTGTAAATTTACGCAAATTTATACGTATATGCTTGCAGTACATCTTCTGATTTGTAGGTGACCCGTTGAGTAACTATTATTCCAACAGGAGCGATCCCGCTCCAGTTCCTTCATACTCTTTCAAATCTGACCACTCACAGTAACCATTTCACCTATTCGAAACCTTGTATCCATCATCAGTACATTTCGCCAGTGGATCCAGAATTACACACTGCCTGATTCCTATAAAACCAGGGATGTATAGGCAGCTCGAAAACCAAAGGTGCAGACTATGTTTCTCAAATCACCCTATTCTGTCAAAATTGGCCATTATGTCTTTACATGACAACTCTTTCATCCTTCCCGGGTAAAGAGGGGCACCTGTTGATACCCAATTTTTTCCTATATTATTTTCAAAAATACATAAATATCTTCAAAAAAATGCATGAGCATCAATTAATATTTTCCCATAATTTTCTGTAATTTTAAAAGTATTTTTAATTAAATTATTCCATTATTTTATTGTCCAAATAATTACATCATAAATGATTTGATAATAATTTTATTTCTTAATTTTATCACTTTATATTTGTTAAGCTCTAATTACTTTATGCATAATTATATTTTACATTAGTAGGTTATAATTGCAATAACTTTGCAATAATAGCCCATGTGCGTATAATTATTTTATTTTACATGAAAATAACCATTTATATTTTTCATAATATTAAGTAATTATTTTGAATCATCTTCACATGCAAATAGCATTTTTATCATTTATTAACTATTTCTATAAATTATGTTATTAAATTAACTGGGTATTTAATAAATAGCCTCTTTTAAACTAATTTTTGCACCCAGCCCAATACCCTAACCATACCCATAACCCAAACCCAATAACCCAATTGATGTAACCCGCCCAACCCCCAGATTTAATCTTGCTTGTTGATCTCAGAATATCAACGGTCCAGGACAATCTTTCCTTTTTTAATATACCAAACCCCCCAAACCCTACCTCACTTCTCCAAATCTGCCGTCTTGAAACCCCATCCCTCCTCTCTTCTCTCTCACCCTTCTCCTAACCCTAGCCCGCCATCACCAATTCCCCTTTGATTCATTGTTTCCTTATTCAATCTCAGGCCCTATCCGGCTTCTTATCACCACTAGTGTTGCGATTTTCATATTACTTGATGGAATCTCAAGAAGTTTGAGCCAAATTTGGTTCAAACCCCTTTTGTTCTCGACTAATTTGTCCATATTCACCCTATGTCTGTGAGTACTATCATTTTTATGTTTTCATGACTTCAAATCTCTTGTTCAAAATTTGATTTTTTCCTACCTCCGTCTATTTTGTACAAATTTACCTATTTCTGGCTAAATCAGTTCAAATCTCTTTAGATCTGAAGTATTTTGAGTTTCTTTAGTAGTTTCCCTTTAAGACTATTCTATTTTTAGTACTATTATCAACCGATTTCATTTTCCCTAAAAGCTAGGGTTTCGATTTTTCCAAAGACTTCTGCAAAATATTTTCAAACGCTTAAGTGTTTAACTTCGGTTTCCTTTACTTTTTCCACTGGTTCTCATATCTATGTTTGCATGTCCTAGGGTTTCTACTGTTTGCTCTAATGTTCGCCCATTTACTGGGACTCTGTCAATTAAAAGTGGTTAACTTATTTTACTTGCTTAATAGGGGTTTGAAAATTGTGCTCTCCTTTTTAAAAAAAAACTGATATCTCTCTGAAAGGTTTTACCTATCCGTTCCGCATATGTGATTTGTAATTAGTACTACCTTCCTTAATTATATTGTTGTCTTGATTTTTGGGTTTTGATTGTTTTGACTGACCTCTAATTGATTTTGAATTTACTACTTACCTTATTTAGCCTCAATCCTATCTACTGATTTACCACGTGAAAGACTTTCCTTAATTTAAGCTTTACTTGTTGTTAATTTATTCCATTAAGCCCTAATTCACTGATTAATTGATGTTGCATGCCTTATTTGTGTGCAATTGATTTCCCTTGCCTTATTTGGTTTAGTCTACTATGTGCTATATAAACCTTTCAATTTTCTGATTTTAAAACACGAAAAAAACACGCTGAGACACAAGCTCATGCTTACCAACCTATACTCACACACTTGCACTCACATAACTTGAGTTCTTTCTATCACTCTGATTTGTTGCATTGTCTAGCCGGCTGAAAGCCAAGGCTATACTCTTGGATTTGAACTGCCTTCACGTTCCTATTTACTCTTTCCCCTAACTGATATGCCTTAATTCCCGTTATCTTGTTCTATTTTATATGTTACGTGGTCAGTTTAGACCTCAACATGCTTCTGTTTTGATACCTGATTCTTGACCATCTCTTTCTCAATTATTATGCCTTAGTTCTTATTATCTTGTGATGTTCCATGTGAGTTATATGACTAGTTTACTTCAAACCTCGATATGCTTCTGTTTGCCATACAGTTCATGCTTATTTCTCTCTCAACTTGCATACCTCAATTCCTGTTAATCTACTCTGTTCTGTGTGCTTACCTTAGCATGTTTATGTCTGATCCATGGTTTCTGTTTACCTCTTTCTAAACTAGTATGCTTTGGTTCATATTGTACGTGTTTGTTTGTTTAGATACTTCAAACTTCTGTATGTTCCTATATAATACATGCCTATATGATATCACCTAGTGGTAATTAATGACTTGAGTAATCTTCAATAGTGTCGTTTGATTCAGCTATAAATTCCCTATTATGAACATGTCTAGATATTACAAATATGTGTAGCCAATCATGTCTGTTAGCTCAAAGTGTCCATGCTCTTTGTAAATCAGCTTAAGTACCAATATTAATACTTAGTTTGAATAAGTGCTAAATATGTTTAAAACTATGTGATTGTTGTTTCTTGGCCTAATTCTGTTTGCAATCATGTGGTCTGAACTTATTCACTTCTGAAAATTAATTTTTTTTTAAAAAAAAATTATCCCCCTACTCCTTATATACTATTTTCAAACTTCTACTCTTAGTTATCTAGGTTCCTACCACCCCCAATGTGACCACTGCCTAGGGTCCTTGAGACTCCTCCGAAATCTGACATATTGGGTTGGTCTTCTAGACTTTTATAAATTGTTGTTGTTCTGAATAGGGTTCTGGTGTGAGCATTGCCCGGGGTCCCTGAGGCCCTTGGGAACTTTGACATACCAGAAGCCCATTTTGTGTGTCATGGATGGACCACCTGTACTTTAGACTTTCTTGCTTAAAGGCCTGGTTTCAAGGTTAATATTGGGCCTGCTAAGGCTTCCTATGTATAATGATTAGTATTATGGTCTTTATTCGTATTGGGCTGTAATAATAATACTTGTAATGATTAAATATTGGGGTTATTAGTAAAAGTTGGGATGGGGTTTCTATATATCTTTGTTCAAAGCTTAGGGTAGAAATCCTGCTTATAAGTCCATTTTATTGATTCCTTATGTGCATTCAGAGATCCTGTCCATAGGGTTCCCTTCTGGCTGTTTATGACTCTGAACTGTCCTATTTTGGCATATTAGAAATCCTTCCTGTAAGTCTTTTCTAATTCTGCATTTGAATCCATGTTCATAGGATCAACACCTATTTCCAATCTCAATGTGCATTAGAGATCATGTATATAGGATCTTCTTTGTGAAAATTATTGAACTTGCCTGGCAATTTGTTAACATTTCTGCCCACGTAGAAAGCATGTCTATAAGAAAGAAATAAATCAGTTTCAACACCTATAAATCATGCATATAGGAATTAATTAATTCTGTAAGTTAGAAATCATGCCTATAGGGGTTAACTAATTCTGTAAACTACAAAGCATGTCCATAGGAAATAAAAAAAATCCGTTCTAACACTTAGAAATCATGCCTATAGGAGTTAACTAATTCTGCAAATTAGAAAGCATGCCTACAAGGTCTAAAGGATAAAAGGACCCATCTGTTAAAATCAGTAACTCCATTATGAATTCTGTTATAGGTCTGTAATTAACAGTTGTAGATACCATGCCTATATGATTCTCTTCAGTTATCACTTAGGCAAACTTAGAGGAATTCTACGGCTAAAAAGAACTGTGATTTAGTACTTCTTGAAGTTTGCCCAGATTCGGAGTTCTAACAAAATCAGTAGGCGAACTGATAGATACAACTGCTCGCTTTAATAAATTGCTGTCTTATATTCTATTTATAGTCATCTAGATATCCTGCCTATAGGGTCTTAAATTGATAAAAGTTATCTGTTGAGGCTGTGTGCATTTTTTTTTACTTGTGGAGGTTAACATGAGCCCTTATTTGCTCTTAATGTGACAGTCCTATTTGAATTTTTGTTTGTCGCTTAGTTTTCTCATTTTTTTAGCAACCTAAGTCGGTCTAGAACCATCTTAAATAGAGGTCCTAAACACCTCCAGGACCATAGGTAGGGACTGGTAGTGCACGCATTAGGCACGAGTTAGAAGATATTAGAACGTTTAAGTAACAACTGAAAGATAGTAATTGGGCAGTAAAGGATATGATGACATGTGCGTAAATACTATGTGTATCACCGCAACATGGGGAAAGTTACCAAGTGTTTCATGGAAATGATCCTATAGGCTAAATAACTTGGGACCCCTTTTAATCCCTGCTTTAAATAATAGTTGTCTAAATTGCTTTATTTTCCTTTAAAGACTAATTCGCTTAATTAATTTCGGCTGGGACCCACCGTTGTGGACCTCGAGGGGTGCCAAACACCTTCCCCTCAAGGTAATTTTGAGTCCTTAATCGATCTCTGGTGATGCAAACTAGTTTCATGATTAATTACTCTAGGTTCCTTAACGCACCTTAATCTGTTTGGTGGCGACTATTCAAATCCCAGATCCCATCCCAAAAGGAAGGGAGTTGTCTCAGAAATGTCGAAAACCCGATTTCGCGATGAAATAGGAGGGCGCGGCAGCTGGTAGATGTCGCCCTAGAGGGGGAGGCCAGGCTAGATATTATGCTCTTCCTGCTTGTACAGAGGTTGTTGCTTCCCACTCTGTCATTATAAGTATCATTTTGGTTTGTCATAGAGATGCGTCGATTTTATTTTATCCAGGCTCCACTTATTCCTATGTGTCCTCTTATTTTGCCCCGTATTTGGGCATATGTCATGATTCTTTGAGTTCTCCTGTTAATGTGTCTACACCTGTGGGAGATTCTATTATTGTTGATCATGTGTATCGGTCGTGTTTGGTGGTTCTTAGTGGTTTTGAGACTAGAGCTGACTTATTATTGCTCACTATGATAGATTTTGATATTATTTTGGGCATGGAATGGTTGTCGCCCCATTATTCTATTCTTGATTGTCAGGCCAAGACTGTGATGTTGGCCATGCCAGGATTACCACGATTAGAGTGGAGAGGTACCTTATAGTATACTCCCAACAGAGTGTTATCTCCTTTCTTAAAGATCATCGAATGGTTGAGAAGGGGCGTGACGCCATATCTAGCTTATATGAGATATGTCAGTATTGATACCCCTACAGTTGGGTCAGTTCTAGTAGCGAGGGATTATCCAAATGTGCTTACAGCTGATCTTCTGTGCATGTCGCTCGACAGGGATATTGACTTTGGCATTGATTTATTGCCGGGCATTCATCCCATCTCCATTCCTCCATATTGTATGGCTCTTCCCGAGTTAAAGGAATTGAAGGAGCAGTTACAGGAGTTGCTTGATAAGGGATTCATTCGGCTCAGTGTGTCCCCTTGGGGTGCTCCGGTCATGTTTGTGAAGTAGAAGGATGCATATGTTCATTAATTATCGCCATTTGAACAAAGTTACGGTGAAGAATAGGTATCCATTACCTCATATTGATGACCTATATGATCAATTACAGGGTGCTAGGGTGTTTTTCAGGATTGACTTACGTTCAGGCTATCATCAGTTGAAGATTCGGGAGCCAGATATATCTGAGATTTCTTTCAAGTCTCGGTATGGTCACTACGAGTTCCTTGTGATGTCATTTGGGTTGACCAATTCCCCAACAACATTTATGCATTTGATGCATAGTGTATTTTGGCCCTATCTTGACTGTTTCGTCATCGTAGTCATTGACGACATTTCAGTGTACTCTCGAAGTCAGGAGGATCATGAGCAGCACCTAAGGACTGTGCTTCATACCTTGAGAGAAAAGAAGTTATATGCAAAATTCTCAAAGTGTGAGTTCTGGCTAAGTTCAATGGCGTTTCTAGGTCATGTAGTGTTGAGTGATGGGATCAAGGTGGATCCGAAGAAGGTGGAAGTAGTGCAGAGCTGGCCTAGACCGTCCTCATCTATGGAGATCCGGAGTTTTCTTGGTTTGGTGGGGTATTACCATCGATTCGTATATGGTTTCTCATCTATTGCAGCACTTATGGCTAGGCTAACCCAAAAGGGTTCTCTGTTCAGGTGAACAGAGGAATGTGAGGAGAGCTTTCAGAAGCTCAAGACAACCCCAGTACTGGTATTGCCTACATGTTCGAGTCTTATACTATATATTATGATGCGCTGTGGATTGGTCTCGGTGCGATGTTGATATAGGATGGTAGGGTGATCTCCTACACGCCCAGACAGCTGAAGGTGCAACAAAACAACTATAATGTCCAAGATCTTGAGTTAGCAGCTATTGTTCATGCCTTGAAGATTTGGCGTCACTATTTGTATGGTGTCCCTTGTGAGATCTACACCGATCACCGGAGTTTGCAGCATTTGTTCAAACAGAAGGATCTTAACTTGCATCAGCGGAGGTGGTTAGAGTTTCTTAAGGATTATGATATTACCATTTTGTACTATCTCGTGAAGACCAACATAATAGCCGATTCCTTGAGTCACCAGATGGAGAGTTTGGGGAGCTTTGCATATCTACCAGCAGCAGAAAGGCCGTTAGCCATGGATGTTTAAGCCTTAGCCAACCAGTTTGTTAGATTTCATATTTTCGAGCCGAGTCGAGTGTTGGCTTATGTGGTCTCTCAATCTTTTCTTTATGATCATATCAAGGAGCGTCAGTATGATGGCGCCCATCTGTATGTTTTTAGGGACACGGTTCAGCACGATGATGCTAATGAGGTCACTATTGGTGATGATGGTGCATTAAGGATGCAGGGCAGGCTATGTGTTCCCAATGTAGATGGATTGCGTGAGTTGATTCTCTAAGAGGCTCACAGTTCACAGTACTCCATTTATCCGGGTGTTGCGAAGATGTATCAGCACTTGAGGTAACATAATTGGTGGAAGAGAATGAAGAAGGACATAGCGGAATATGTAGCTTAGTGTCTAAATTGCAGCAGGTAAAGTATGAGCATCAACATCCAGATGGATTGCTTCAGAAGTTAGAGATTTCGGAGTGGAAATGGGAGAGGATCACTAAGGATTTCAGTGTTGGGCTTCCACGGACATATCGGAAGTTTGATGCAGGTTGGGTGATTGTGGATAGCTGACCAAGTTAGCTCATTTCATTCCCGTGATGAATACCTATTCTTCCGAGCAGTTGGCTCGAATTTATATTTGCGATATCGTAAGGATGGATGGCGTACCCGTATCTATCATCTCTAACCGGGGTACACAATTCATATCATGGTTTTGGAGGCCGTACAACATGATTTAGGTACTCGGGTTGAGTTGAGCACATCATTTCACCCTCAAATAGACGGTCAGTCTGAGTGCACTATTCAGATACTAGAGGATATGCTCTATGCGTGTGTGATGGATTTTGGAGGTTATTGGGATAAGTTCTTGACACTTGCGGAGTTTGCTTACAACAACAATTATCAGTCGAGAATTCAGATGGCACTATATGGTAGTCGATGTCGGTCTCTAGTGGGTTGATTCGAGCCACTCGAGGCTAGGTTATTGGGTACAGACTTGGTTCAGGATGCTCTAGAGAAGGTTAAGTTGATTCAGGTTCGACTTCGCACAGCCGAGTCCAGACAGAAGAGTTATGCGGATCGGAAGGTTTGCGGTTTTGCGTTCATGGTTGGAGAGCAGGTCCTGCTTCGGTTGTCACCCATGAAGGGTGTTATGAGGTTCGGAAAGATGGGCAAGTTAAGCCCAAGGTTTATTGGCCCATTCGAGGTGTTGTGATGTGTTGGGTAGGTTGCTTATGAGCTTGCCTTGCCTCCTATCCTAGCAGGAGTCCATCTGGTATTTAATGTTTCTACGCTCCGGAATTATCACGACGATCCGTCTCTTAGGTTGGATTTCAGCTTAGTCCAGCTGGACAAGGATTTATCTTATGTTGAGGAGTCAGTGGTTATTTTGGACACGCAGGTGCAAAAGCTAAGGTCAAACAACATCTCTTCAATGGAAGCATCAGCCGGTCGAGGAGGCGACTTGGGAAACCGAGCATGATATGTGCAGTCGTATCGTCATCTTTTCACCACTTAAGGTATGTATTTGTGTTCGTTCGAGGATGAACGATTGTTTTTAGAGGGGAGGATGTAACAAATCGGCCGATCATTTTCATAGTAATAGCCCCCATCCCCCTATTTACTGCTTTCCTAGTATCTTTTTCTGCTTATGTGACTTGCCGGGAGGTTTTGTATGTGGTTTCAGAGTGATTTGGGGCACTTAGTCCCTAAAACGGAAGCTTAAGTTCTAGAGTTTTGACTGTAGTCGGAACTGTGTGAAGACGACCCCGGAATAGAGTTTCCTCGATTCCGTTAGGTTCGTTGGGTAATTTTGGACTTAGGATCATGTTCGGATTATGAACTGGAGGTCTTGAGCTGAATTAGGCTTGAAATGGCGAAAGTTGAACTTTCGGGAAGTTTGACCAGAAGTGGACTTTTTGATATCAGAGTCTGATTCTGATTCCAGAAGTTAGAATATGTATGTAATGTCAATCATGATTGGTGTGCAAAATTTGAGGTCAATCGGACGTGATTTGATAGGTTTCGGCATTGGTTGTAGAAGTGTGAAGTTTAAAAATTCATTAAATTCGAATTGGATGGTGATTCATGTTTTTAGTGTTGTTTAATGTGATTTGAGGGCTCGACTAAGTTCGTATGGTGTTATAGGACTTGTTGGTATGTTTGGTTGAAGTCCCGGGGGCCTCTGGTGGATTCTGGGTGGTTAATGGACTACTTTTGGACTTGAGAGATTTAAGAAATTTTTGGTGTCTTCAGTTATTGATTTCCTCTTATGCGGTTGCGTAGGAGGAGATGCGATCGTGAAGCCTTGAATTAGGAACTCACCTTTTTGTTCTATCTGGTCATAGGAGCTCGTCCGCAATCGCGAAGTTTACGTGGCCATTCACAAATGAATGCATAGCCCTTTCCGCGTTCGCAGTGAAGAAGAGAGAACCTGGACAGTGGAAGGATTTACTCTATGCGGTCGCGTGGAGTGTTACGCGATCGTGTAGGTCAGGTCTGAAGTGGTACGCATTAGCGAACAGATATACCCGTTCGCGTTGAGTATTTTTAAATGGTTGGAATTTTGTTCTACGCGATCGCATGAGATGTTCCGCGATCGCGTAGTGTGAGCACCTGGGCAGAATATTACATTTCAAAAATGAGGGTTTAGCCATTTTTAACATAACTTGAGATAGAGAGATCGAATATGGACGAAACATTGAGGGATTTTCAAAGGCATCGATTGGGTAATGATTCTTCACTTATTTTTGGTTGTATCCCATTAATCTACAATTAATTCCATCCTTTAATTTTGAATTTGTGTTGAGAAAATTGGAAAAAATGGGAAAAGTTCTTCAACCAAATTTTTGGATTTTTATTGAGATTTTGACATCGGATTTGAGTATCTCGTGGGTGAATGGTAATTCGTATTTTAATTTTACCCGATTCCAAGACGTGGGCCCGAGTTGATTTTTTGGGGCGATTTTCGTAATCTCTGTTGAAGTCTTGATTTCACTAATTAGATTAGTCTATTATAGTTGTATTTATGGCATGTAATTATTTTTTGGCTAGATTTGGGCCATTCAGATTCAGATAAACGAGGAAAGGACATCCTTATTGATTGATTGAGCTTGGATCGAGGTAAGTGGCTTGCCTAACCTTGTGTAGGGGAAATCCCCATAGGACTTGGTACTGTTGTGATATTTTTGTGATATGAGAGCTCCGTGTACACGAGGCGACGAGTGCGTATGCAGACTAATTATTGTAAAATCTAATTTTTCACTGAGTAGTTGCCTGTTACATCTTAATTGAGTTATACCAGCATGTGTAGTTATCCTATTTAGTCTCATATCGCATGTGTACGTGTCTTAAATGCTTATTTGAAATATGTGCATCATGTTTAGTTGAATTCCTGTCTTTTCTTGACTTGTATCTACCTTAGTTGTAGAATTCTTGCTGTCAGTTGCCGTTTTCCACCGATTTGAGTTGTGTGTTTACTTTTGGGACTACGAGGTGGTACCTCGGGAGATCTCCTTGCATATTTACTTTGAGACTACGAAGCGGTACCTCGGGAGATATCCTTGCTTATTTACTATTGAGACTATGATACAGTATCTAAGGAGATCCCATGTCGAGTATTTACCTTTGGTACTACGAGGCGTTATCTCGGGAGCGCCCCTGTTGTTTATCTTATTGTGTTGTGTTGTTATTTCTTTGTGAATTTCTTTTTGCTAAATTCTCAGTCTTTCAAATTATCATATCTTCTATCTTATTATTATATCTAGGTAGTTCCCAGACTTGATCTCGTCACTACTCTACCGAGGTTCGGCTTGGAACTTACTTGGTACCGTTGTTGTGTACTCATACTACTCTTATGCACAAGTTTTGTGTGCAAATCTAAATACTTGTTATCAGCCTCGTTATCAGTGAGTAGCGAGATTTTTGGAGACTTCAAGGTATATTTGCCCACATCCACAGACCTCGGAGTCCCCCTCTATCCCCTCCTATGTCATTTACCTTTCCGTACTTTCTTAGACTCTGGTGTATCGAGATACTAGTTTTCTTCTGTATCTTGTGACTGATGAATACCGGGTTGTGGGAAATACTGTTTATTCTCGATTGTTGGTTATTGTACATGTAGAGAGACATCTTAGAAGTTATTTAATTATCAGTCGCAGTTTAGTTGTTAAAATTTTTCTTCTATTTTTCTTATTCCTCAAATTGTTAGGCTTACCTAGTCATAGAGAATAGGTGTCGTCGCCGCTTCTTACGGAGGGAGAATTGGGTCATGAAAGTATAAAACACACCCAACTCGTTTCGACGCGCAACTCGATCCCACAATATAAGCATTAAACAAATTTTTGCGGCGCGTAACCCGAACCCTCTATATAATCATCTGTCAATATCATAATCCATCATTATTCCGCCATTTTATCATTTTCATTGTTGTTGTGGCGTGCAGCCTAATACTAGAAATATTGTCATTTTCAATATTGTTGCGAGGTGCAACCTGCTCCCACAAATATTATTATTTTGAATATTGTTTCAGCGTGCGATCCGCTCCCACACATATTATCATTTTCAATTCTGTTGCGGCATGCAACCCGCTTCCCAAGAAACATAAATTAAGCAAATAATTTACAACCAACTACAGTGTAGCACAAAATCAAAAGAAATAACAAGACCACACAAAGAAGTCACAATTGATGCGAAAGTTGCAAAATAACTCACAAAATCAATATCAAGGAATGATAATCCATAAATTAAGACACAATTTCTGAGAATCAATTAATAGTTAAGGTATGTAGCAGAATACGCATGAATTCAACAAATACTTACAATCATAAATTAGCATATAAGGATGAACTTCCCCACGAAGTATGGAACATATACTAATAACTTCAAGTAAAGCACGTAAGAGCAATCCTAACGACAAAGAGATAACATGAAACGGTAACTATAATTAATTATATGAATGAAGCCTAATGGTCTAATCCAGTAAAATACCACATATAAGTCAGTGTACACACTCACCACCTTGTGCACACTCCTTCCACATACTTCAAACAATACCATTAGTCAAAAGCCTAAGGGGTAGTTTTCCCCACACAAAGTTAGACAAGATGCTTACCATTATGAAGTTAGGTCGATACTCTAAAATGTCCTTCTTGCGTGAAACAACCCCCAGACGGCTCAACCCTAACAGAAATAATTTCATAACATCATTTAAATTTGTCGGAAACAATTCTAGAAAATAAAACGACGACTTTAAATTTTACATTATAAAGTCAACGCGAAAGTCAACCTGAGGCGCACATTTCGAAGCCTGGAAAAATTTCACGGAATCTGAATATCCATACTGATACGAGTTCAACCATACCAAAACTATCAAATTCTGATATCGAATCGCCCTTCAAATCTTCATTTTACAATTTTGAATGATTTTCCAAATTTCTATTTTCTGCCATCTGATTTACAATTTATATGACATAAATGCGTATGAAATCATGAAATACAATCACTATCGGTTAAGGAACACTTACCAAAATCAAACGCATGAAGAAATCCTCTAGAATCGCCAAAAACTGAAGTCCAAAACTCCAAAAAAAGAGAAAAATGGCAACCTCCGATCCCTTAAATGTTTCTGCCCAGTTTTCGCACCGGCATGCAATTAGCTGCTTATGTGGCGTCGCTTCTGTAACACAATCGTCACTTCTGCGGAGACTACTGCCCAGTTGAGTTCTCTCACCTACGGAAAGAATTCTCCTTCTGCGCAATTGCAGGTGCGACCAAAAATTGCGCTTTTGCGTCCCCAGGCACCACATCCGCGATCACGCAGGTGCGGAAATGTCACAACCCAAAATCCAAATCGTCGTGATGGAACCTAACCCAACCTACTAGGTAAGCCAATAAACAAAATAACATAATATAATAACACTGATGTGAATCGAAGATGAGATAACTGAATTTTATACAACTCCCCAAGGACTGGTACTACAAATCATGAGCTTCTAAGATATAGAATTTACAAAGCTGGTAGAAATAAAGTACATAGTCTATTTGAACTATACACAAAAAAATAAAACTCTATGGCTACCAAGATCAAGAGACAACTATCACCGTAATACAAGTACATCTTCAAATCCAGCTCCCGCCGTGCATAGCAACATCAACATCCAACATATGCACGTAAGGTGCAGAAGTGTAGTATGAGTACAACCGACCCCATATACTCAATAAGTAACAAACCTAACCTTAGGTTGAAAAGCAAGGGCCAGGGTCCGAGTTCAATAACTAGAAACAACTCATAACGATATGATAAAGATGGTACAAGAAATAAGTCAGGTAGTTCAAAGTTACGGAAAATAGGCAGGCTTTTCTAATATAACACTAGATCCTAGATCTTTTATAAAAAACCTCAAAAATATATAAATAAGTTTGGAAACTGTGATTTTCCCAAAAAAAAACCTTTCGATAATAAACAAGATGTTTCATTTTCAGATAGCATGAGGAAAATAGATCTTTATACCTACATGTCAATATACATGTCAAATCAAGAATGTCACCAAAACCGGGTTGCATGAGGAAATGCATATCTATGCCAGTATCTCAAGTACGCATGTCAAATGCAATGCATCTCAATGATGAACTCAAGTACTCACTGTCTCGTACTCTCACTCATCATGCTCAATACTCAGCACAGTCACTCACTCAGTACTGTAAAGGGCAGATCCAGCCCAAACATAATAATTGCTAGCAATTGCGCTCGCTGGGGGTGGGTAGACTCAAAAGGGGCTCCTTCAGCCCAAGCGCTATAATCCGCACGGACAACTCACGCGCTGCACAGACAACTCATGTGCTATAGTATTAATATTTGGCTCCACACGGACAACTCACGTGTTATAGTATAAATATCTGGATCCGCACGGACAACTCACGTGTTGCATGTATAACTCACGTGCTATAATATTAATATCTGGATCCACATGGACAACTCATGCACTGCACGAACAACTCACGTTCTATAGTATTTATATCTTCACAATCAGTCCCTCGGCCTCACTCAGTCATCAATATCTTCAGTATCTCAAGCACACAACCCTCATGCTAAGCAGCCCAAGTCCACAATATGAGATGTGACAATATACAATAACATAGAAAGAGATATTATATGTAATGATGAATATGACTGAGTACATAACTGCAACTAAACAAATAGCTCAACACCAAGAAACGACCACTGTGTGTCCCAATAGAGCCAGCATATAGCCTACACATGATGTTTAGCATAAATTATAGCTCAATTGCTCTAACACATAGAGTATAGAAAAAATGTTCAGATAAGGTAGCTACACAATTCCACGGTATCGACTAAATCATAGTTACTACAGTGCACGCCCACACACCTGTCACCTAGCATGCACGTCACCTCAACATCAATCACGTAGAACGTAATTCGAGGTTTCATACCCTTAGCACCAAGTTTATAAGTTTTACTTACCTCGAACAAGCCAAATCCAATATCGAGCAAGCCAAGCGATGCTCAAAAAATGCCATCCCATGTGCGCCGACCTCTGAGCGACTCGAAACTAGCCAAAAGAAACTCAAATAAATCAAATAACGTCGAAGGAAACAAACCCATTAGATAAAGTTCGAATCTTTAGTCAAAAGCCTAAAAACAACCCATAAACCCAACCCGGTCCCGCACCTCGAAACCTGACAAAACTTACAAAATCCAAAAACCCATTCAATCACGAGTCCAACCATACCAAAATTACTCAAATTCGACCACAGCTCGGCCTTCAAATCCTCAATTAAAGTCTATAAAATTTTCTACCATATTCAACTTAAAACACTAATTTAATGATCAAAAAAAACTTGGAAATTTAACCAAAATCAAGTTAGAATCACTTATCCCAATCCTCCTAGTAAAAATCATTTCCAAAATCGTCAAATTCCAAGGTTCCCAATTCAAAATACGAAATAATAGCTCAAAGTTCCGAAATAGAGGACTTATAACACTGCTCAGACATCCTTCTCCGCGTTTGTGACCTTACCCTCGTGTTCGCGATGAACAAATTTCTCAGTAGCCATTTCTAAACTCTTCCCAAACAACCTCTAGTATAATGGTCATGACTTATGTATAAAACTCCAAATGACAAATGGTTTAATTTTCTGATAACTAGAGATCTAGGGCTACAACTTTAATTTTTGGAACATTTCAAAATTCCTTATAGATTGCAAGATATAAGCTTCCAAAGTCAGACAACGGAGAGTAGGAATTCCTTCTTCGCAAATGCGAGAGCCGCTTTGCGAACGCGAAGAACAAAATCCCAGTAGCCAAATCCTTTTTTGTGAACGTGAGAGTCTCCTCGCGAACGTGAAGAACAAAACCAGACATCAAAAAACCAACATCTAAAGTAGTCCAAGGTCCCCGGGACCCCAGCCAAATATACCAACAAGTCCGATAACATAACGCGAACCTACTCAAGGCCTCAAATCAAGTATATTAACATTGAAACGACGAATCGCACCTCAAATAAAATATAATGAACTTTGAATCTTTTAACTTCTAAACCTCATGCCAAAACATATCAAATCGAACTGGACTGAACCTAAATTTTGCACACAAAGTCTCAAATGACATAACGAAGCTATTCTAATTCTCGTAACCAGAATTCGAACCTGATATCATCAAAGTCGACTCTCGATCAAACTTATGAACAAACCTTCAAATATCCAATTTTCGTCAATTAGTGCCAAATCCTTCTAGAAATACCCAAATGCAAATCTGATCATACGCCTGAGTCCAAAATCACCATTTGGACCTAACTCCATTCCGGGGTAAAATTCACAAAAGTAAAACTTGGTCAACTCTTCCAACTTAAGGCTTCAACGACGAAATTCATTCTTCCAAACTGGATCGCCTAAAAACCTAAACCGATGATACACACCAGTGATAGTATATCACATGGAGCTACTCATGTCCCTAGACTACTGAGCGAAGTGAAAATTCTCAAAATGACCGGTCGGGTCGTTACATCCTCCCCCACTTAAACATATGTTCGTCTTTGAACGTGCCGAGAGTTGTTCCAAAGCCATCAAACTTTTGTGTAACCTTACCATGCACATACTCGAGGGTGATCCCACATCACCCTATTCTATATAGGTCCGACAACATAACATAAATGAAAATCATTACTTCAACCTTAGCGCGTAAACCAAAGAATCCAATTTCCAATATCCAGGATTTCCTACAAGATCTGAACCTCGCGTCTACACACTGTACAAGTCTGAACAAGTTGTATCAAGCCATAACCATAACCCAAGATGTAATACATGATATACCACACACTCGCGTACCCACAAAAAAAATTTCGATCACAGTAGCTGCTCTAAACAACCATTACCGGTAATAAACCTCATTTCAAACAAAACCTCATTCTAAAACCTTCGTAAGATGTCGTTAGTGAAAGAAACACGCAGAAACTCATAACCATTCATTAGATCAACAAGTCATGGAGCTCCCTCTCTTTTGCCAAGAACTATAGCTAATTTCTAAGCCAATCAGTGACATTTCCCTTTCAAATATACCGCAATCAAATCCGATAGCACCCATTCTAGGTTGGACAACCTTATCTTTTAAAATACAATTTACCCTAATGATATGCCACACCAATATTAGCCAAATCCATAAAGCATGCAATCTGTGCACTAATACGCAACAATTAAAAAGTACTCAATCATGGAAAATGACACACCAATATTAGCCAAATCCAAAAAGCATGCAATCTGTGCACTAATACGCAACAATTAAAAAGTACTCAATCATGGAAAATGACTCAAATGAGAGAACCACTCCGCAAGGTCAACAAGTACCACCACACCGCAATGTTATCAACTCAACATACATAGTAGAACCCAGATAAACGAATCTAACACAAGGATAATATCCCAACACAACTTCGTTACAGTGCGCGGCCTCATCCAAACACTGGTCCATACGAAATACCTCAAGGCACCATGCCCAAAATCAACAACCACGCGCAATTCGACATCAAGTACCCAAGGTGCATGACCATAACCGCGATAAACCGATAACACAATATCACAATCCGGAAAGAACATAACCAAATGCGCAATCAATCACTCAACACCCTAATATACATCTCACTCAAATTCCTCTATAAGGCCCAAATAGAATCGCATCGGGGTGCATATAACCGAAAGATCACCACCCATCGTAGCATAGAAGAGTAACACATGGAACATATCAGATAGGAATAAGATCAATTCTAAATAAATGGCACATCCCTCGACAATAAAAGTTTGGAGTCAACCAATCTGACCCGGTGTAGAATACACATCCTCATTGGTCTTGCCAATGGACCCCAAATCCACCATGGTCACCCACAAATAGATACATATCACTTCGAAAGTCCACAATGACCTAACCATAACACCTACTATAATTTGGCTAGCTTTGGCCACATCTTCACAGTCCACAACCACGAAACAACCTACTTCTAAGAACTCCCAGTGTCCTAATCCATAGAACACATGAATCATTATTTATGATCCCAACTCCACCGCCTGAATGTCTAACACGTCTCTCAAACACAATCATCTCGCAAGGGATAATTCTTCCAGTCCACATAGCAAAATCTAAATATCATCAATCGGTCAATCAGGCGAGTACCGCAATACTAATGAAGCATTCTAAGTCAAAATGCAGTGCACCTTCTAAATGTACACTCTACTAAGGTAATACCAATTAGTGCTAGTATCTGAAATCATTGTGATGCATAAACTCGTGATTTTCCTTTTGGAACTGAATCGCATACTTGCACATGCAAATCCCCATCTTAAACAAGAGCATTTCCACGAAACACCTGTAGAGACTCGCCACATCATAAGTACCCAAAGAACCGATCATATCCATTATTGTGTTGATCCAACCTACTATCAAGATGTCCTACTTCTTTGAGTTTCTTTTGAATTGCCTTGAAGTTGATACTTCTCCTCGCCATAATACCATGATCCGCAACAAAAACTCACAAAATGAGACCCTATCATAAAACCACACTGCCCTAAGGCCCATAATCCATTATATCCCTTCTTAAACACCCCAAAAGTACAACAACCGAGACACCTACTCTAAAGAGTCCTTCCATGAATCTAAAGTTGTTAACTTCACCTTCTTGATACTGACATGTATAATCCATAATGATATAGAAATACCGCGAGTCTCGACACCATCCAATATAAATTTCAGATTCTAGCCATATGCAAATCCAAAAAATTCTCAATTGGTACATATAAATCTTGAATCCATTAGAACCTTCTCGAGAGTCCTCCACTCTGCTCAAATGTCAATTGCACCGCCAAATAGGTCGAATGAAATGTGACTCATTAGCACGAAAAAACCTAAAGAAGTAACCCCTCCTTGACGAAATCGAGTAAATCCATACTCCATGCGCATTGCATCCATCAAGAATAACAACTCAAATCATTTCATGATTTTCATGTACCCATAAAGTGTAACACAACCCGCATGCGGAAATTCTCTTACTTGAGTCATTCTCGATCTCAACCTCTGTAGGTCCTAACTGATTCACAAGTATACCTCAAACCGAAACCAATGCAACGCATAACTGTGCAATCAAATCGTCGATAACAGACTCCCCTATTTAGCGCAATATCATAGAATATTACATCTGATAAATCACCATACCATACTTTATTACTGGCATTATACCGTATAAATATTCCACTAAATCCTTCATAACCTCACATAACACAAACCATACAGTACCTCAAATCATCTACTAAGGTTGCATCATCCATATGACGATCATGTCAACTTTTTCAACCAAATTAAAATTCAAATATAAACATAAATACACCGCTGGTAGAAATGAAACTCTCCACACAACATTATAAGGATCACACCTCTGTAGATTACTCCACATGAGATAACCCCCCTACTTAGCCTCAAATTGGCATTTTGCTATACCCTTTCGCAACCAAGACTACTACACAATCACTTAACCATACTGAGTTTGAACTCATCAACATGATCTGAAAAATCTACCTTGCTCCACAAATAAACAACATGAAAGATCCTTAAGCACACCCCTAACTCAAGACTATATGTCAAATCGAGACATACATCAATGTAACGACCCTGCCAATCATTTTGAGAGTATTAGCCCTGATGCCCTCATTTTTGTCCTATGTGCTTTTTTTTATGCTTACATGACTTGCCGGGGTACTTGGTATCAGGTTCAAGAGAGCTTAGGAGTGGAATGGGACACATAATCCCTAAGTTCTAAGTTTGAGTTGTAAGAGTTGACCGTAGTTTAACCTGTGTGAAGACGACTCCAGAATGGAGTTTTGTCAGTTTCATCAGCTCCATATGATGATTTTAGACTTAGGAGCATGTTGAAAAGTTTATTTGGATGTCTGTAGGTTATTTTGGAGTCATTTGGCGGAAGATGGAAAAATTAAATAATTTTTGGAAAGTTTGACAAGTGTTGGACTTTTTGATATCGGGGTCGGATTATGATTCCATAAGTTGGAGTAGGTCTGTAATGTCAAATGTAACTTGTGTGCAAAATTTGAGGTCAATCGGACTTGATTTGATAGGTTTCAGTGTCAGATGTACAAGTTTAAAATTTTAAAGTTTATTAGGCTTTAATCGAGGCGCGATTTGTGTTTTTAGTGTTATTTGATGTGATTTAAAGACTCGACTAAGTCCATATGATATTATAGGACTTGTTGGTATATTTGGTTGAGGTCACGGGGGCCTCGGTTGGATTATGGATGGTTAACAGATAAAATTTGGACTTCTGAGAATGGCTGAAGGCACCAGTTCTGGTGCAATGCACCTTCACAAGATTGACCGCATGTGCGAGCTCGTAGAAGCAAGAAATTGGGCGCATATGCAGGGCTCGAGGAAGTGGCCTGTGGTCACAGATGCGACTTGAAGGCCTCAGAAGCGGAGTCGCTTCTGTGGAGGATTGAGCGCAAGATCGGAAAGGCCAGGGAAGCCTAGTGATCGTAGAAGCGGAAGCGCATATGTGGTTGTCCCTTCATAGAAGCGCAAGTGCAAATGCGCTTAGGGTGCTGCAGAAACAAGTTTTTGCGGCCTAAGTGGTGGCCGCACCTGCAATGGAAATTCCGCAGGTGCGGAGCCACAGATGCGGCTAAGGCCTCGTAGAAGCGAAATCACTGGTAAAAAAAAAGAGCCAAATTCGAGGGTTTAATTCCATTCTCTATTTTTTAACCTAGAGAGCTCAGATTGAGGATTAGGGTTGAGAAACTTTGAGGAGAATGGTGGAAGTTCTTACACTGAATTTTTAGGAACTTAAAGGTGATGTGAGGTCGGATTTGAGTGATTTTGTTATGGCTGAACTCGATATCGAATGGGTGTTTATATTATGTGACTTTTACCCGATTTTGAGACGTGGGCCCGAGTCAATTTTTTCGGACGAGTTTTCAATTCTATGCTAAAGTTGTAGTTTCATTTTTTTATATTAGTTTCTATAGTTTTATTTATAGTATGTAATTTTGTTTTGCTAGATTTGGCTCGTTCTGTGATAGAAAGTCGAGGGAAAGGCATTCTTATTGACTGATTGAGCTTGGTTTGAGGTAAGTGACTTGTTTAATCTTGTGTGGGCGAAAATTCCCTCAGATTTTGGTAGTGTTGTAACATTTTGCGATTTGTGAGTGTTGTGTATGTGAGGCAGCGAGTGCGTACACGGGTTAAATGTTGAAATTCCGGTTCTTGCTAATTAGTTTCCTTTGTATGCCTTTACTGAGTTATTCTAGCATGTGTAGTCATCATGATTAACCTTAGTTCATATGTGTACATGTCTCATCACTTAATTGCTAATTGTATAACATGCTTAGTTGAATTACATGTTTTTCCTTGGTATCCATGTTTGTTCTTTAACTATAGGATTTCCTTGCTTTTAATATCATAGTTTCATTCATTACGTGTTGATTATTTTGTTGTTCTTTCTAAGTTGATTGTTGAGTGATTGGCACGAGGCTTCTTCCTTGCGGAGTGTGATTCGCACGAGGTGTCTTCCGTGTGGAGTGTGATCGGAATGAGGTTTCTTTCATGAGGAGTGTTATTAGCACGAGGTTTCTACTGTGCAGAGTGTGATTGGCACGAGATTTCTTCCGTACGGAGTGTTATTGGAACATGGTTTCTTCCGTGCGAGGTGTGAGTGGCACGAGATTTCTACTTTCTGGTTATTTTTGTTGCACGAGGGTTCTGTTGTGCCGTTGTGAGGTTTACTTTTGGGACTATGAGGTAGTACCTCGGGAGCGCCCCTGTTGAGTTCCTTTTCTTGTTATGTTGTTTGTTTTTGTTGTTGCTTAACTTGTATGATATTCTTTTCCTTAAATGATGTAATTATCTTCCTATTTTTCCAGTGTTGTTGCCTTTCCGTACATTCTTATTGTTTCACTTATCTGCCATTGCTTTTCATAATTTTATGTTCTTCCTTATTTCCTATATCCTAGTAGTCCCCTTACCTCATCACTACTCTACCGAGGTTAGGCTTGGCACATACTAGGTACTGTTGTGGTGTACTAATACTATGCTTCTACACATGTTTTTGTGCAGACACAAGTACATCTTACCTACCTCGATAGTAGAGAGTGTGTGTTGCTGCCTGGAGACTTCATGGTATATCTTCCAGCAACCGCAGACCTTGTGGTCCCCACTTTATGCTTATTATGTTGTCTTTCTTATTCTCTTAGAAGCTGATGTATAGTGACATTTCGTACTTCTTTAGATCTTGTGGCTTGTGACTACCCAATTTTGGGAGTTGTTCTTACTCTGAGTTGCAATAACTTGCACATGACGATTGGCAGTTTTTAGTTATGTATATATCTTTAAGCTTAGTCGCTATTTCATTTATTATTTTTAGTTATTTCCGCAATTGTTAGGCTTACCTAGTCATAGAGACTAGGTGCCATCACGACATCTTGCAGAGGGAAATTTGGGTCGTGACAAGTTGGTATTAGAGCTCTAGGGTCATAGGTGTTATGAGTCACCATCAGGTTTAGTAAAGTCTCGCGGATCGGTACGGAGACGTTTGTACTTATCTTCGGGAGAATATGGAACTATTAGGAAAAATTTTACTTCTTTGATTCCTTTACGTGCGAAATTATTGTCTTCAGGATTCTAAGCTTATGTCTTTCTATTCTCTCACAGATGGTGAGGACACGTACAGCCGGATATGATGACCAGACACCCGCGCCCCTTAATAGAGTCGCGAGAGGCTGGGGCCGGGGTAGAGGATGAGGAAATCCACGTGGTGCAGCTAGGGCACCCGCACGAGCAGCTACAGAGGAGCTACCAGTGGCTCATGTCGGTGCGCAGGCACCTGAGATGCCTATTACTACGCCTGCTCTTCAGGAGTCCCTCGCCCAGCTTCTAAGCATGTTCGGCACCTTAGATCGGGTAGGGTTGATCCCACTTGATCGAGCCGGGGGAGGAGCAAAAAGTCCCTACACCCGCACCCTAGCATCGGGTTCAGGTCGACTAGGTTCCAGAGGTCATACCGATGCAACTGGTAGCCCCAGTTCAAAGCGAGGCTAGGGGAGTAGTTTCTGAGGAGGAGGAGCTCAGGCTCGAGACGTACAAGAAGTACCACCCTCCTACCTTCAGTTCCTTGGAGTCAGAGGATGCTTAGGGTTTTCTTAAGGAGTGCCACAGTATTCTCCGTATTATGGGTGTTGCAAGGACTAGTGGAGTTTCTTCACTACGTTCTAGCTTAAAGGAGCGGCTTATCAGTAGTGGCGAGCATACGAGTTGGGTAGTTCAACCGAGGCAGCTTCACTCACTTGGACTCGATTCTCAGATATGTTCTTAAGGGAGTATGTTCCCGAGAGTCTCAAAGATATATGGCGCGCATAGTTTGAGAATTTGCGCCAGGGCTCTATGACCGTGTCACAGTATGCGGTCCTATTTAATGACTTGGCTAGGAATGCACCAGCCTTGGTTGCTAATATTAAAGAGTGGGTTTGTCGATTTATTGAGAGGATTAACCACAGTATCAAATTTAGCATGGCCCAAGAGTTGGCGATGGATATTGCGTACCAGTAGGTAGTGAGGATCGGTAGGAGATTGGACGGCATGCTGACCCGAGAGAAAGAGGAGAGAGAGGCCAAGTGGTCTCGAGACTCTGACACGTATAGTGGTACTCGTGCCCCAACTTCAGCCCGTCAGGGTAAGGGCTATGTGAGTCTCCCCATTCATTCAGCATTTCTAGCCGCCAGCGGTACTCTGGCCACTCCTAGGCCCCAAACTCCTCATTATGCACCGCCCTTATCGAGTTTACCTCCTGCACGGGGTGCTTCCAGCGGTCAGTCCAGCTGACCTAGCCCGAGCCAGCAACCCCTAGACTTAGGAGGGGTGCACCTTTACAGACTACTCAGGAGCCACGTGCTCCACTGGCTCCTCAGGCTATGGTTATCGCACCAGCTACCATCCACCTACTCAGCCAGCTCGGGTGGAGGTCGGGTAGGTAAACGTTTCTCTAAAGAGGGAATCCACGCTGGTATTATGCTCTTCCTACTCGGATGAAGGCAGTGGCATCAGACTCAAGCATTACAAGTATTGTTATGGTATGTCATAGAGATGCATTAGTCTTATTTGATCCAGACCTATTGCTACGGAGATCCGGTGTTTTCCTAGTTTGGCAGGGTATTATCGTCGATTTGTAGAGGGTTTCTCATCTATTACAACACTTATGACCCGACTAACTCAAAAGGGTGCTCTCAGGGGACAGAGGAGTGTGAGGAGATATTTCAAAAGCTCAAGACTTCTTTGACTACAGCCCCAGTATTGGTATTTCCTACAGGTTGGGGTCTTAAATTATATATTATGATGCGTTGCGTATTGGTCTCGGTGCGGTGTTGATGCAGGACGGTAGGGTGATTTCCTACGCATCTAGAGAGCGGAAGGTGCATGAGAAGAACTATCATGTCCACGATCTTTAGTTAGCAGCTATTGTTCATGCCTTGAAGATTTTTCGGCACTATTCATATGGTGTCCCTTGTGAAATCTACACGGACCACCAGAGTCTACAACATATATTCAAACAGAAGGATCTTAGCTTGCGTCAGTGGAGGTGATTGGATATGCTTAAGGATTATGATATTACCATTTTGTACCATCTCGAGAAGGCCAATGTGGTTGACGATGGCCTGGGTAATAGGGCAGAGAGTTTGGGTAGTCGAGCATACCTACAAGCAACAAAGAGGCCATTGGCATTTGATGTTTAGGCCTTGGCCAACCAGTTTGTAAAATTAGATGTTTCCGAGTCCACCCATACAGGAAGTTATCACACCAAATTTTTGGGAATTTAAAGGCAATTTGAGGTCGGATTTGAGTAATTTTTGTATGGGTGAACTCGATATCAAATGGGTGTTCGTATTTTGTGACTTTTACCCGATTCTGAGACGTGGTCCCGGGTCGACTTTTTGGGACAATTTTTTAATTCTTTGCTAAAGCCGTAGGTTTATCATTTAAATTAGTTTCTTATAGTTGTATTTATAATATGTAATTGCTTTTTTTGCTAGATTTGGTCCGTTCGGAGTCGGAAAATCAAGGAAAAGGCATTTTATTGACTGATTGAGTTTGGTTTGAGGTAAGTGACTTGTCTAATCTTGTGTGGGGGAAATTCCCTTAGGATTTAATATTGTTGTAACACTTGCGATATGTGAGTGCCTTGTATGCGAGGCGATGAGTGCGTACACGACTAAATGTTGAAATTTCGATCTTTGCAAATTAGTTTCCTTTCTATGACATTACCGAGTTATTCTAGCACATGTATTCATCATGATTAGCCTTAGTTCACGTGTCTACGTGTTAATTGCTAATTATACAACATGCTTAGTTGAACTGCCTATTTTTCCTTGGTTTCCGTGTTTGTTCTTTAAGTGTAGGATTTCCTTGCTTGAAATAACATTGTTTCATTCATTACGTGTTGACTATTTTGTGATTCTTGTTGAGTTAACTATTGGGTGATTGGCACGAGGTTTCTTCCGTGTGGAGTGTGATGGGCACGAGATTTCTTCCATGCGGAGTGTGATTGGCACGATGTTTCTTGCATGCAGTGTGTTATTGGCATGATGTTTTTTCCGTGCGGAGTGTGATTGGAACGGGGTTTCTTTCATGCGGAGTGTGATTGACACGATGTTTCTTCCATGCAGAGTGTTATTGGTACGATGTACTTTTCGTTCGAAGTGTGATTGGAACAAGGTACCTTCCGTGCGGAGTGTTATTGGAATGGGGTTTTTTCCATGCGGGGTGTGAGTGGCACGAGGTTTCTATCATTCCGTTATTGTTTTTGCACGAGGTTTTTGTCATGCCGTTGTGAGATATTTACTTTTGGGACTACAAGCCAGCACCTCGAGGGCGCCCCTATTGGGTTCCTTTTCTTGTTGTGTTGTTTGTTGTTGTCTTTGTTCCTTAACTTGTAAGATGTTGTTTTCCTTACGTGTTGTAATTATCTTCCCGTTTTTCCTGTGTTCTTGCCTTTCTATGCATTCTTATTGCTTCACTTATCTGCCATTCTTTTTTATCATTTCATATTTTGCCTTATTTCTTATATCCCAGTAGAGCCCTGACCTGACCTCGTCACTACTCTACTGAGGCTAGGATTGGCAGTTACTGGGTACCGTTGTGGTGTACTCATACTACGCTTCTGCATATGTTTTTGTGCAGAACTAGAAACATCTTACCAGCCTCGATAGTAGAGAGTGTGTGCTCCTATATGGAGACTTCAAGGTATATCTGCTAGCGACCGTACACCTCGGAGTCCCCTCTCCATCCTTATTATGTTGTCTTTATTATTCTCTTAGACACTGATGCATAGAGACATTTATTACTTCTTTAGCGTTTGTTGCTTGTGACTACCAGGTTTTGGGAGTTGTTCATACTCTGAGTTGCAATTTTACTTGTACATGCCGAGCGACGGTTTTCAGATATGTACATATCTGTTGAAGCTTAGTCGTTATTTCAATTATTATTTTCAGTTATTTTCGGAATTGTTAGGCTTACCTAGTCTTAAACACTAGGTGTCGTCACGACATCTTACGGAGGGAAATTTGGGTCGTAACAGCCCATCACCCAATATCCCTTCTTACATCTCAAGCAAATGCTTTTCATCACATCCAAAAAATCTGAACACATTCCGCAGTCACATCATACTCATCATATAGACATTCAAGCTCTCATCGAGCCACAAATTCCACTCATAGGGACACTACCGAACATATAAGTCCAAAAACATATTCTCTCACAACTTAAACTACCGAGCCTACGTTTCGATCTAAACCAGGCCTCAAGTCCTCCAGACTGGCCCATTACCAAAACATATAAACACATATCGCACATCATCCATAGGATCCACAAGTCGTCGATGTAAAGCGGATATCGAGCGCTCACCTGCACACTATCCCACCGGTTTTTTTTCACTACACTAACCCTCTTAAAAATAAATAAAAAGATTTGTAATGCTCAAAAAAGGTTTTCAATTAGAAAGTGAAAATAATTTATGTTCAAAGGGATTTTTCAGAGTCGCCACCTGACATTTGATTTCGGTGTGTCAAGTCACCATTTTTAGAAATAAATTTTCCTTTTAAAACACTTTGGACTCCAAAACTAAGTCTGCACCAAAGTTCTAGGTAAGGGGGGTCATTTGACTCGGGGAAAAGGTGTTAGGCATTCCCCGAGTCCCGTGAAAATCACGGTTGCGTACATGATCAAGTTGGCTTTAAGAATACTCAGGTTGAGGTGAAAACACACAAAAGAAAAAATAAACATGAAAGAGGCTCGAGGTCGTCCCCACCTAAAAAAAGGAATAAAAATAAAATAAAATACTAAAATTCTATTCTATGCTTCCTCGCATCATCCAGTCTCTTGCCTTCATTTACATGTACTTTGGGGCATTCCCCGGATAAAATATTTACAAAGTCTACGGGGCATTCCCCTGAATATGACTAAGGGATGACCTCTTACCTCAAATAAAAGGAAGAAAATCTAAAGTTTGCCTACCCGAGTGTGATCAGCCTAAAACATGCTACTAGCGATGACAAAAGGATGATATAAAAGTAAAATTGATATTAAGCCTAATTCACATGTGTAAACTGTGACCAAAGCTCAAATCTGTTTAAACCCCAATTAACCAGATTCCTATCTCATCCAACACCACTCCCACGACCTAGTACAATACTTCTAAATCACATCATCAATGTTATTTAATTTAGTTATTGTAACTAATCCTAACAACCAATCATTTAAACTCCAAACAAAGATGAATTCTCTGTATTAAGAGAAAAATTTCATACGCGACAGAATTTTCAACATCACACAAACAAACTAAATAATGCCACGAATTGCGGACGCGAACTCGAATCAGTGGCTGACACTAAACCTCGAACCTCAATTTCCCTTTCTAATCTGGAAAGCAACCATTGACCCCGCAATTTGACAAAAATATGAAGATGGAGCGAGAAATGAGGGCTGGTCATTTTGCACCTGCTGTTGGCGGCTGAGGGGTTCTTTAGATGGGTGTCGCTGGGTGTTGCGGCGACTGGTGGGACGGGGATGAGGAGTTCCGGCTCTTGGTTTTTGAGGTGGTACGGTGAGGGGGCGGCAGAGGGTAAAAAGGAGGTGGGGCAATGTTACCTCTTAGGGTTGGCAGCTGTTTTTGGTAGTGAGGGGGTATGGCCAGAGTTGCTGCGGGCAGTGTCTAGGTGACAGGAGGATTTAGGGTTAGGGTGGGGGTGACGACTGGAGGCTGATTGAGGTCGTTTGTGGGATGTGTTGAAGGGGTGTCTGCTGTTTTTTTAGGGGTGGTGAAGGGTGATTAAGGGGGTGGTCGGCGGCTGCCCCTTCTCTTAGGGTGAAGAAGAAGAGGGGTTGCTAGGTTAAGGATTAGGTTTTTTTTTTTCCTTATGTGATATAAAGGGGGTTTGGGTATACAATTAGTTGGTCTTGGGGATTAATGGGCTAAGGGATCCGAATTGGGCCAAATATTGGATAAGAAAAGCTGAACAAGCCCAATACTTTTTCCACATGAATATAAAATACTTGTAAAATTACTCCTAATTGGTTAAAATAAAACTAAAAAAATTAAAAGTGAAACTTCTTTTTTTTTTTGTATTTTTAAATGTTATAATAAAGCAAAAAGTAGAAAAAATAGGCTAAAATTATGGTAGAATTAAAATAATATCACTATAAAAATATTAATCGACCTTAATTAAAATTGAAAATATTTTTGTATTTTTTAAATTGTAATTTGAATTAATATTGACTAAAATCCATAACAATTAAAGTTAAGTTAAAAATAAATATTTTAAACACTAAAAATAGCTCAAAAATGTGATGGGTCAAAAATTACATGCTTACAGCTGCCCCTCTTTGCTTGGAAACACGAAGTATTTTTTAGCAAAGAAATAAGCAACGTAATTGATTACTGGCCCGACACTTATTCAAAAGAAAAGAAAGATTGATAAAAGTTGTGACTGAGCCCTGGTATCTAAGCTACCTACATATCCGTGGCTATAAAAGAAACCAGGCCACATGTAGTTTAGAAGTGAGAAGAGTGATGGAGTATACTGAGGTGGAGAGTCGATTGAGGTACCGTCGAGGTTCCAGTCCACGGTCCTGTTATTATATCAAATCAAAATCTAAAAGAACTAAGCAATCCTATTAGCATAAGTTACAAGATTCATATCTATAAGTCTACTGAAGCTTGATCTTGAATCTTGAATGGTTCTTCATGCAGACTTTTGATTTGAACCTTGATGCTTGCAAGTTGGGGGTGCTGATTCATTCTTCCACGACTTCTTCAGATCAAGACCAGACATGCATTGCCCGTGACTTCAACCACGTCTTGAGCAGTTCACATCTTTCATCTGCTTCTGATTTGGATTTACTGCTCTTTTTTTATTCTGGATTTAGACTTCTTCTTTTGGTCATCTCG
Organism: Nicotiana knightiana; assembly: GCA_005239525.1. Lineage (NCBI taxonomy): Eukaryota > Viridiplantae > Streptophyta > Magnoliopsida > Solanales > Solanaceae > Nicotiana > Nicotiana knightiana. The sequence goes on from MDKJ01331260.1 coordinate 38,535, forward strand.
GACTGTCGACTCGTATTCTTGAGGCGAGCTTCGTCTACTTCTAACTTGAATTGAATTCTGAAATGACTTCCCACATTCTTCAGGTGGGCGCCTGCTACTGACTTGAAATTTGAAGTAACTCTAAAGAGAATTTCCTCGTTCTACAGGTGGGTGCCTGCAATCAAAACAACAAAACGAACAAAATTTTCTGCCCCAGTTTGCACTAGGAATATTTTTGAGTTGTTATCAAAACTGTAAATCACTTATGATATTGATTCAATGATGAGAGTAAAATCAAAAACTCGACTAGGATGTGCGTCTCCTAAGGATGAACTCAAACGACTCAAACTAGGAAGTGCGTCTCTTAGGGATGAAACTTGAATGAACCAAACTAGGAAGTGTGTCTCCTAAGGATAAAACTCGAATGACTCAAACTAGGAAGTGTGTATCCTAGGGATGAAACTTGAATGAACCAAACTAGAAAGTGTGTCTCCTAGGGGTAAAACTTGAATGACTCAAACTAGGAAGTGCGTCTTCTAGGGGTGAAACTTGAATGAACCAAACTAGGAAGTGCATCTCCTAGGGGTGAAATCTCAATTTAGGAAGTGATCTCCTAAAACAAAAACATAACATGAAAACCCGGACTAGGAAGTGCGTCTTCTACAGGTGAAACTTCAATGACTCAAACTAGGAAGTCCGTCTCCTAGGGATGAATCTAAATGACCCAAACTAGGGAGTGCATCTGCTAGGGGTAAAACTCGAATGACTCAAACTAGGAAGTGCATCTCCTAGGGATGAAACTTGAACGAACCAAAATAGGAAGTGCATCTCCTAGGAATGAAATCTCAATTTAGGAAGTGTGTCTCCTAAAACAAATACATAACTTCAAAAACAAAGACTAGAAAGTGCGTCTCCCTGGGGTGAAACTTCAATGATTCAAACTAGGAAGTGTGTCTCCTAGGGATAAAATTAAATGACCCAAAACTAGGAAGTGCATCTCCTAAGGGTAAAATCTCAACTAGGAAGTGCGTCTCCTAAACAGTATAACCTGAAAGACCCAGAATAGGAAGTGCGTCTCCTAGAGGTGAAACTTCAATGACTCAAAGTACGAAGTGCGTCTCGTAGGAATGAACTTAAATGACCCAAACTAGGAAGTGTGTCTCCTAGGGGAAAATCTCAATTTAGGAAGTGCGTCTCCAAAAACAAAAATATAACTTGAAAGACCCAGACTAGGAATTGTGTTTCCTGGGGTAAAACTTGAATGAACCAAACTAGGAAGTGCGTCTCCTAGGGATAAAATCTCAATCTAGGAAGTGCGTCTCCTAAAATAATAATATAACTTGAAAGAACCAGACTAGGAAGTGCATCTCCTACGGGTGAAACTTGAATTAACCAAACTAGGAAGTGTGTATCCTAGGGATAAAACTCGAATGACTCAAACTAGGAAGTGCGTCTCCTAGGGATGAAATTTCAATTTAGGAAGCGCGTCTCCTAAAAGTATATCCTGAAAGATCCATCCTAGAAAATGCATCTCTTAGGGGTGAAACTTCAATGGTTCAAACTAGGAAGTGCGTCTCCTAGGGATAAAACTCGAATGACTCAAACTAGGAAGTGCGTCTTCTAGGGGTGAAATCCAAATTTAGGAAGTGCATCTCCTAAAACAAAAATATAACCTGAAAGACCCAGACTAGGAAGTGCAACTCCTAGGGGTGAAACTTCAATGACTCAAACTAGGAAGTGCGTCGCCTAGGAATGAACTTAAATGACCCAAAACTAGGAAGTGCGTCTCCAAGGGGTAAAAATCTCAATTTAGGAAGTGCAACTCCTAAAACAAAAATATAACTTGAAAGACCCAGACTAGGAAGTGCGTCTCCTAGGGGTGATGTGTGATCTTCTCAATAGACTTTGCGTAAGCAAAATTGGGGCATTACACCTGAAAAATTCAAGCTTCCAAGCTTTGATATGAGAATAGTCTCCATCCCTATTTCAGACAAAGGAAACTTGTGAGTTTAAAACATGGTGGTTAGTTTGTGACCTTGACTACGGGGGCGATTTCTCTAGCACTTGTCACAATCAACTTGGACTTCAACTTGAAAGATAGTGCTTGTTATAAGCCGACCCCTTTTCCGGAAAACCCTTATCACAAGAAATATTCATGATTCGTTCAAGTCCAATACCTTAAGCTTGATGCATTGCACTCATGTTTTAATATTCACCAAATCTTTGCATTTTACATCAATCCCAAATAACATCTATTATCACCAACTCAGTGCACACAATATTCTCTTATGTCTTATGCCGATTTGATGTGCTTGCCAAACTCGGCTTTCTGTGATTAAAAAGCTAGTAGCATATTTTTGAAGTAATTTCTCACTTGTTTCGACAAAAATAGACTCAAAAGGGACTCAAACAAAACAAGAGGAACAAAATAATGAGAAAAACGAGAAAAGATAGTATCTAACAAGAAAATCATTTTACCCAGGAAAAAAACAAAATCGAAACTAATCTGATTTGAAGGCCATCTCCACTGACCATGACATGCATTTTGGATTAAGCGGCCTGATCTACCAAACGAGTCTAATCTTCAACATTTTGTATGCCTCTAAGTTTTTAAACTGGTCTTCAGCGCTCCAATTGTCTTATTTTATCTACAATCCTCAGTCGACTTGTAGTGCCCTAAAGAGTTTTCACCATCAAGCCTCTCTCATTTTTCTCTTTTTTCTAATCTTAATATCACCTTAGGGTGACCATGAGGGTTTTCACCGTTAAGACTCTCTCATTTTATCATTTTCTCTCTTTGTACTGAGAACAAGGTATTACCCATGATGCAGGAAGATCATACTTTCACCACACACTTGATTTGGCATCCTCAAAGATTGGTCAGAAGGTCTTTCTTTGGACCATAATGTAGGCTTTTGGATAGGGTTAGAAAGAAAGGGTGGCATGAAGGCTCAAAATAATTTAAGATGAAAGGGTTCAAAAATACAACTTTTGAAATCAGATCTTTTGGCAAAAATTAAAACTTCTACCCTAGTTTCTTGGAGTCTGGGGAATTTTTTTGATTGGACCGAACCTCAGAGTAAGGTTTCCTACGTATCAATAAAAGAAATCAGGTCGAACGTAGTTCAAACATAAAGTTGGGTTTTTTTTTTTTTATTTCTTTTCCTTTTCTCTATTCTTCTTTTTTTCTCCTTTATTTTTTCCTTTTCTTTTCTCTTTTCTTTCTTTTCCAGTTCCTAACTCTACTTCTGATTCCAAAAGAGGGGTACGAAACAAAACAAACTAAGGCTCAAAAGGGGTAGCAAAAGATAAAAGTGTTTGGGTAGCAGAATAAAATTCCTTCGTCATACCAAACTTTAAAAACGCCAAGTACAAACGTTCAATTGAAGATAAGCAAAGAAATTATACGTAGTATGTATTGATGGCATCAACACAAAAAAAGTGCCAATGTGCAATACCTTTGTCCCAATGAATGACCTTTGCCAGTTCGAAGCAGACTTGACTCACCCTTATCTTGATGTGGAAGAATGAATTTCAACACTGATTGATCTACCTCAGATGACAAACATTCCCTTTTTGTATGCTCTCATCATCCTCTTGATTTCCTAACTAACTGTCGCAGTTTCACTCAGTTCAAGCTCCAAGTTATCTCAGAATGCGTGAATCTTTATTTTTTTCCTCATATGCATCTTTCAAGATCTAGCTAAAAATTTCGCATGCATGTCATATCACTAGAATTGGCCTGAAGAGAACTATATACAAGAACAGAACCAAACGAAGACTGCAAATAACAGAAAAACAAAATCTCATTTGACCAAAGGACGGAAGGGTTTGAACAGCAGAATAAAATCTATATTAAAGCCCTGAAACAACCCCAGATGACAGACTTAGAGACACAAAACTAATTAACAAGACTCCTTCCCGACCAGGAAATGAGGTGATTTCTAATTACCAAGCTCGAGATCCTAGCCATAGAGTTGCACATAAAAATTACTGGGACCTTCACAAACTTCAATGACATTTTCTTCACCAAATGGCTCATTGACTCCTTTGACCAACCCTTCCTCATCACTAACTGTTGATTTAGCGACTGACCACCTAAGAGATATTGCCGCAAATGACTCACCAAATGACTTGAAAGAACCTGCACGTTCATTTTCATTGCAAACCATCCCAACAATTTGTGCATTATCATGTACCTGTAGAGGATTATATATGATACTTGGGGTATTACTTCCTTGGACCACAATTATCCTTTCTTGAATCATTCTTTCTATTTCCCTTTTTCAAAGAACGGCAATCTTCAATGTTATGCCCTTGTACATTAGAGTGACACATGCACCGTACAGTAGGATCAAAACCTTTTTCATATGGGTCTGGAGTATAGCCGAGGACGGCTCAATCAGGCCAACATGTTTTAACTTTTCAAACAAGTTTGTGTAGGATTCTCCGATTGGCGTGAAACTATTTATTTGACTTTGTTCCCCTCATGCCCGTGTTTTCTAGGTTTGTTGGATTCTCGAAATAGAGTTAGTGACTCAAGACACTATGGCACCTCCTATTGGATACATGCAAGGCATGATTGGGCTATTTTTGCAAAATGACCTATGTGGCCAAGGGTGTCTAGAAGTGCAAACTCAACAAGATTGACCTCTAAGACATGGAGAATGCCTCACTAAGGCTTATACGGATTCAAACTCCCACTAATCATGGCCAAAAATTAATTTGCAGAAATGAACGCATTTTGCAAAAACGGTCGATATGGCCAGAAGTGGCTAAAGATGCAAACTCAAAAAGGACGGACCTTAAGGTAGTGGGACACTTAGTTGCGAACTCAAGATTTTGAGACATGGGTCAATGAACCACTTTCGCGAAAATGACCTCATTTTGTAAGAATGGCCAATGTGGCCAAAAGTGGCTAGACATGCAAATTCAACAGGAATGGACCTTAAAACTAATAGGACACCTTGTTGTGGACTTAGGGCTCTAAGACATGGGATAACAAGCCACTTTGAGAAAATAGCCCTATTTTAAAAAAATGACCAATGTGGCCAAACATGGTTAGACATGCAAGATGTGGCTACGACACCTGAAGCCAAGGACTTAAGACTCACTAGAAAGAGGAGGAAGACCGGACTCCTATATGGGCTGCCTACGTATCCCGCACCGAAAGACGAGAATCAGGTTTGGGTAGTTTGTGAAGATTGGATACGGGAGAGAATTTTAAAAAGCACTGATTTGGAGAATGATGAAACATGTAAAATCTTTTTGGATTTATTCTTTTTCTCTTTTTTTTTTTTTGGAAGATGATGGGAAAGTGAAAAATCTTTTTGGATTTTTCATTTTTATTTTTTTTGTCTTTTCTTGAAAAAGTTGTGAAAGAAAAATAAAATTGGGCCCTACTTGCTTTATTTTCACCCTTCTTTCCCAAACATCAGTCCGTCAAAGGACCTTTCTACCCTCAAAGATGCAACATATATTACATATGATGATTGAATGTCCTTTTGGGTCATGGGCCCACTTGGCACAGTTTGGATAGGATTCCTACGAAGGAACACGGTACCTAGGACCGAGGCCTACTAAGTCATAATGATATGATGCAAATAAAAATGACCTAAAGGCTGACCTATGTTTGGGTTCACTAACAAGACAATTCGGGGAGCGTATGGTTGATGATGGCTGCTCAAGCTTCCCACCCACTCCATACGTCTGACGGCCCCCTTCCTAAAATACGGGTAACTCGACAAAGAGTTCGTGTACGCGACACGTACTATGATACTTGTTGTAGAAAGAAGACTCATGGTTATACAAATGATGACAATTATAAAGCGGTAAAAACATAAGGAAAAGCGATAAACAAATAACCAACAAAACAGGAAATAAGACAAACAAACTAAATAAACAAAGCAAATAAAGAAAACAAACACCTCAATCGAATATCCTAAAAGCCATCAAGATCAAGTACCAGCTCGAATCTGCAACTCCCCAGCAGAGTCGCCAGAGCTCTCACACCCCTTTTTTTTCACTCCACTAACCCTCTTAAAAATAAATAAAAACATTTGCAAAGATCAAAAAGGGTTTTTTAAAAAGTAAAAATAATTTGTATTTAAAATGATTTTTCAGAGTCGCCACCTCACATTCGATTTTGGTGTGTCAGGTCACCGTTTTTAGAAATAATTTTTCCTTTTAAAACACTTTGAACACTTTGGGGTTCAGTTGACTCGGGGAGTAGGAGTTAGGAATTCCCCGAGTCCCGTGAAAGTCACGGTTACGTACATGATCAATTTGGCATTTAAGAATACTCAGGTTGAGGTGGAAACACACAAAATCGAAAATAAACACGAAAGAGGCTCGAGGTCGTCCCACCTAAAAAAAAGAACAAAAATAAATAAAATGCTACAATTCTATTCTACGTTTCCTCGCATCATCCAGTCTCTGGCCTTCATTTACATGTACTTGGGGCATTCCTCAGATAAAATATTTACAAAGTCTACGGGGCATTCCCCTGAATATGAACTAAGGGACGACCTCTTACGTCAAATAAAAGGAAGAAAACTTAAAGTTTGTCTACCCGAGTGTGATCGGCCTAAAACATGCTACTTGCGATGACAAAATGATGATATAAAAGTAAAATTGATATTAAACCTAATTCACATGTGTAATTTGTGACCAAAGCTCAAGTCTGTTTAAACCCCAATTAACCAGATTCCTATCTCATCCAACACCACTCCCACGACCCAGTTTAATACTTCTAATTCACATCATCAATGTTATTTAATTTAATTACTTTAACTAAACCCAGCAACCAATCATTTAAACTCCAAACAAATCTCAATTCTCTGTACTAAGAGAACAATTTCATACGCGACAGAAATTTCAGCATCACAAACAAACTAAATAAACTTCCAAAAAACATATTGAGCAAACTAACGAGATAGAGGAAAATAATAGACCTCAAATATATAGTCGGAAAATTTACTGTTTCACTATTTTGAACTCAAAAATGCGAAGAATCGCATATGCGAACTCGAATCGGTGGTTGACACTGAACCTCAAACCTCAATTTTCCTTTCTAATCAGGAAAGCAATCGTTGACCCCGAAATTTGAACAAAAAACAGAAGATGGAGTGAGAAATGAGACTGATCATTTTTGACCTGCTGCTGGCGGCTGAGGGGTTTTCATATGGGTGCCGCTGGGTGTTGTGGCGGCTGGTGGGACGGGGATGTGGACTTCCGGATCTTGGTTTTTGTGGTGGTGTGGCGAGGCAGCGGTAGAGGGTAAAGACGAGGTGGGGCGCGGTTACCTCTTACGGTTGGCCGCCGTTTTTGGTGGTGAGGGGGTATGGCTGGAGTTACTGGGGGCGGCAGCTAGGTGACAGGAGGAGTTAGGGTTAGGGTGGGCGTGACGGCTGGCGGCTGATTGAGGTCTTTTGTGGGATGTGCTGAAGGGTGGTCTGCTGGTTTTTTAGGGGTGGTGAAGGGTGATTGAGGGGGTGGTCGGCGGCTGCCCCTTCTCTTAGGGTTAAGGGTTGAAGAAGAAGAGGGGGTGCTAGGTTAAGGATTAGAGTTTTTTTTGCCTTATGCAATATAAATGGGGTTTGGGTATAGGATTAGCGGGGCTTGGGATTAATGGGCTAAGAGATCCGAATTGGGCCAAGTTTTGGATAAGAAAAGCTGAACTAGCCCAATATTTTTCCATATTAATATGAAGTACTTGTAAAATTACTCCTAATTGGTTAAAACAAAACTAAAAATATTAAAAGTAAAACTTCTTTTTTTTGTTATTTTCAAATGTTATAATAAAGCAAAAAGTACAAAAAATAGGCTAAAATTATGGTAGAATTAAAATAATATCACTAAAAATATATTAATCGACCTTAATTTAAATTGAAAATATTTTTTTTTGTTTTTCAAATTGTAATTTGAAATAAAATTGATTAAAATCCATAATAATTAAAGTTATGTTAAAAATAAATATTTTAAACACTAAAAATAGCTCAAAAACGTGACAGGTCAAAAATTACGTGCTTACACACACACGAAGGCGTGGAAGGGATTCAAAGAGTTACGCTTCAAGCTGAATCAATATCGCACGATAAAGCAAAAAAGATGGGAAGTTTATCCTAAATGCCCTGTAGCCTATCCTAAATGCCATGTAGCCTATCGTCAAATTCCGAGGTTCCCAACTCAAAATACGAAATAATATCTTAAAGTTCCTAAATAGAGTACTTATAACACTGTCCATACTTCCTTCTTCACGTTCGCGGCCTTCCTCTCTTGTCCACGATGAACAAATTTCTCAATAGTTATTTCCAAACTCTTCCCATATAGCCTCTAGTATAATGGTCATAACCTTTTGTATAAAACTCCAAATGACAATTGGTTTGATTTCCTTAAAACTAGACGTCAAGGTCTACAACTTTAATTTTTAGATCATCTTCAAATTCCTTATAAAATGCAAGATACAAGCTTCCAAAGCCACACAACAGAGAGCAGGAATTCCTTCTTCCCGAATGCGAAGAACAAAATCCCATCAGCCAAATCCTTTTTCCCGAACGCGAGTCTCCTCGCGAATGCGAAGAACAAAACCATACATCAGAAGACCAGCATCCTAAGTAGCACAAAATGATCCGATAAAACCCGAAACACATTCAAGGCCCCCAGGACCCCAACCAAATACACCAACAAGTCCAATAATATAATGCGAACCTACTCGAGGCCTCAAATAACACATAAAAATATCGAAATGATGAATCACACCTCAAATCAAATATAATGAACTTTGAATCTTTCAACTTCTAAAACTCGTGCCGAAACATATCAAATCAACCCGGAGTAAACCCAAATTTTGCACCCAAGTTACAATGACACAACGAAGCTATTAAAATTCTTGGAACCACAATCTGATCCCGATATCATCAAAGTCAACTCTAGGTAAAACTTATGAACTTTTTAAACCTTCAAGTTTTCAATTTACGCCAATTAGTGTGAATCCTTCTAGAAATTTCCAAATGTGAATCCGAGCAAACGCCCGAGTCCAAAATCACCATCCGGACATAACTGAACTATCAAAACTCCATTCCATGGTCAAATTCACAAAAGTCAAATTTGGTCAATTCTTCCAACTTAAGGCTTCAATGATGAAATTTATTCTTCCAAATCAAACTCCGGATCACCTGAAAACAAAAACTGACGATACATACTAGTCACAATACATCATACGGAGCTACTCATGCCACAGACTACCGAGCGAAGTGCAAATGCTCAAAACGACTGGTCGGGTCATTACAGGAAATACTTCACACCTGCGACCATTTTCCAGCCCTTCCATTTTTTCTTCTTCGATCACTGCCTCGCATATGCGATCTCACACCTGCGGCCAAATCCATCGCAGGTGCGATGGCACCAGCCCAAAATGCCTCAGCATTTCCTTAAGTCCAAAATTTGATCTGTTAACCATCAGAAATCCAGCCAAGGCCTCCAGGACCTTAAGCAAATATACTAACACGTCCTAAAACACGATACGAACTTAGTCAAGCCTTTGAATCACATCAAAATTACGAATTACACATCAAATCGAACTTATGAATTTTCAAATATTCCAACTTCTATAATTTGCACCGAAACATATCAAATCAACCCGGAATGACTTCAAATTTTGCACATAAGCCATAATTGACATAATGGAGCTATTCAAGTTTCTTGAATCGAAATATGAGCATGATATCATCAAAGTCAACTTGTTCAAACTTATGAATATATTCAAAACATCAATTTTGGGATTTTTTTCCAAAATACTTCAAATTAACCTACGTAACTCTAAATCCAAATCTGGACGCACGCCTAAGTCCGAAATCAACATACGAAGCTAATGGAATCATCAAAACACTGTTTTGGAGTCTTCTTCACAAAAGTCAAATCTCCAGTCAACTCTTTTCACTTAAGCTTCCAAAATAAGAATTGTTCTTCAAAATTGATCCCAAATTGTCTGTATCATGACCCAAAAATCTAACTAAGTCGTGATGGCACCTAACCCAACCGGTCAGGTAATCCAAATAGCAACTATCCAATTTAATGAGATTTATTAAGGAAAAAATGATAATACAACTGCTTTTAAACAAGAATTTGGCAAAGACTGGTAGTACAAATCATGAGCTTCTAAGATTTAGAATTTACAAAGCTGGTATGAAATAAGATACATCATATGTTTGAAATATACATAAACAGATTAAAATTCTAAAGCTACCAAGATCAAAAGGCAGCTATGACCGGAACGCAGGTACATCTTCAAATCCAGCTCCCCCCGTGCACATCAACATCAACATCCAACATATGCACGAAAGGTGGAGAAGTGTAGTATGAGTACAACCAACCCCATGTACTGAATAAGTAACAAACCTAACCTTAGGTTGAAAGTAGTGACGAGCTAGGACAAAGGTCAAAGTCCAACACCAATAGCCAACAACAGCTCATAACAACATAATAAAACAGTACAAGAAATAACTCAGAGGTAAAATGTTCAGCTCGTTCACAGTTCCAGAAAATAGGCATGCTTTTCAGGTATGACGGTGAAAACCCAAATCATTTAACTGAAAGCACCAAAATATGAGTAACTTTGTAAAATCATTATTTTTCTTTCCTAAAATTTTCGGCAGGTAAATGTTTCATTATCAAATGGCATGAGGAAAAGTACATCTCAATGCCTACATGTCAATCTGTATGTGAAGTCATGAATGACGCAATATCGTACAACATGAGGGAAATGCATCTATATGCTTGTATGTCAAGTGTTCATGTCGAATGTGATGCAACTCAATGATAAAATAATATGCATACTCTCAGAGTATCAATCCACTCAGTCCTCCCAATCACTTGGCACTCGCGCTTGGAACTCGCACTCACACTCAATAGGTACCTCCGCTCACTAGGGGTGTATAGACTCCGGAGGGGCTCCTTCTGTCCAAGCGCTATAACAAGACAATCATGGAATAAATCAATAAAACATGTTGTGGCGTGCAGCCCGATCCCATCATAAATCAATAATACCTATGTATCGTACAACCCAGTCCCATCAACAGCCTCACCATCAGTCCCTAGGCCTTACTTAGCCATCAATTTCTCCAGTCTCTCAAGCTCACAATGTCATAAAAATCATCCCAAAATGATGATGTGATGTATCAATAAATGGTAAGAGATACTGAGATGTGATATAAAAATGAATGCGTATAACTGAGTATGTAATTGCAATGTAAGAAAATAACTCAACGGCAGAATGACATCAGTGGGTCCCAACAGGATAAGCATATAGCCTAGACATGATTTCTTACATGGATCACAGCTCAATTACCCTAGAACATAGAGAATTCATAGATGCAAATAAGATAAGGTCACTACACAGTACCACAATAAATAACCGAGTCACAATTCACACGGTGCACGCCCATCGTCTAGCATGAGTGTCACCTCAAAACCAAATACATATCACGTATAGTTAGGGTTTTGTACCCTTAGTACAAAGTTAAGAAGTGTTACTTTCCCCGAACAAGACAAATCTAATACTCAGCAAGCCAAAAGATACTCCAAAAATACCATCCCATGTGCATCGACCTCCGAACATCTCGAAACTAGCCAAAGCAACTCAAATACATCAAATAATGCCAAAGGAAATAAACTCAATCACTAAAGGTCAAATTTTTAATCAAAAGCCCAAAATCAACCCAGAAGTCCAACCTGAGCCCGCACCTTGGAACTCGACAAAACATATAAAATCCGACAATTCATTCAATTACGAGTCCAACCATACTAGTTTCACTCAAATCCGACTCTGAATCGTTGTTCAAAACTCCAAAAACTCACTCTATGGAACTTTAGGCTAAACCCCCCAATTTCTCTTTAAATTCATAATCCAATTAACAAAACTGAAGATAGAATCATGAAATATAATGAAAATAGAGTATAAAACACTTACCCCAATCCTTATGATGAATTTAGCCTCCAAAATCGCTTTACTTCGAGCCCCAAATCTCAAAAAATGATACAGAACCAAAAACCTCGATTTATAGCTTTTGCCCAGCATTTCTGCGTATGCGGTCAAATTGTTGCATCTGCAGCCTCCGCTTCTACGGAAAAATCTTGCTTCTGCAAAGCCCTATGAAGACCATCCCTTCTGCACCTGCGGAATTTTCCCGCTTATGCACACACGCAGGTACGCCAACCAACTCACGCTTCTGCACTACACGCCGGTTCTGCGGACGCGCAGATGCGCCCGTAGTTACGCTTCTGCGATCTTCCTTGCTCAAATCGCACCTCAGTTTTGCGACGCCTTTGTCTCTTTTGCGACTTTCGCACTTGCGCAAAACTATCCACACGTGCAATCACACCAGATCCTGCCACCAGTAGCCTTAGCATAAATTGATCCAAACGCTCTGAACCTCGTCTAAAACTCTTCCAAGCCACTCGGGACCCCGCCCAAATGTACCAACTAGTCCAATAACATAACATGAATCTACTCGAGGCCTCATATTACGCATAAGAATATAGAAATGATGAAACACACCTCAAATCAAACTTAAATGAACTTTCAACTTCCAAAACTCGCACTTAAACATAACAAATCAACTCGAAATGAATTCAAATTTTACACAAAAGTCCTAAATAACATAAGGAAGCTATATCAATTTCCGGAACCACAATCCGAACCCGATATCCACAAAGTCAATTCTCGGTCAAACTTATGAACTTTGCAAACCTTTAAATTCCCAACTTTCGTCAATTGTGCCGAATCCTTCTAGGAACATCCAAATGAAAATCCAGGCATATGGCCGAGTCCAAAATCACCATCCGAACCTAACGAAACCATCAAAACTCTATTCTGGGGTCAAATTCATAAAATTCAAACTTGGTCAACTCTTCCAACTTAAAACTTCAACGATGAAATTCATTCTTCCAAGTCGATTCTGAATAACCTGAAAACCAAAACTGATGATTCTCACAAGTCACAATACATCATACGGAGCTACTCATGCCCTCAAACTATCGAGCAAAGTGCAAAAGCTGAAAACGAGTGGTCTAGTCGTTACAGTCCGAAAGCCAAACTCGACCACACATGCAAGTCATAATACATTATACGAAGTTGCTTGAGGTCTTCATCCACCGAACGGGATGCTAATTCTCGAAACGACCGATCGGATCTTTACATTATATAATTTTTTTTCTTATTTTAAATTGTAAGATATATCCTACAATGTAAAATAAGACTATAATAATAACGTATAGATATCCCAGTATTCTCCAACCACAAATAAAAATGTGTATGGAGAGAGATAATAACAAATATCTTAAGTCTTATTTTTTCCTTTGGAAAAATTGTTGTTGCATCTCTTTAATTTCATATCCATAATATTAAAGTCCTATATTTTATATTATATATTATTCATCAACTGCTTCTAAAAGTATGACGTTGAACATGTAAGTTTTTCCATAATATATTTAAATTCTAAAAATGGTTGTCTATAGCTCTTTGGTTTTTGTTTGGTTGTGCATACAAAAAATTTTCAACCTATACCGAGTTACTTGAACAAAAAGTCTCTATATCCTTTTCTATTCTATTTACAATCTAGCTAAAACTAAAATAAAGAATGTAGTATTATTCTATTAGATTTCCTTATTCTTGTTATTCGTTATATGAGCATGAATATATACAACGAATTTTATTACCTTCTACATTCATGAGCCGATCTATATATTTCTGTATTTATTTTGGTTTAATGTGCAAGAAGTTATAAGCAATTATTAGAAGACACATTAAAATTTATTTTTCATATTATGCTAACTAGCATGAAGGACAAATGACGGGCACGGCTATGGACAATAGGGTGACCTCTTTTCGCCTTACCGACCCAAAGGAAACTCCGAATACATGTCTAGATCGTTTGTATGGACAGAAATTTTGGGTGCTAAGACCCAAAGTTGAGAGAAAAATAGCCTAGATCGTACGCTACTGTCACGACCCAAATCTACCATGTCGTGATGGCGCCTATCGTGGTACTAGGCAAGCCGACACATTATCAAAACCAATCAATATTTTCATGTTTAAGATAAATTCAAAGCTATTTAACAATAAACGTTCATAAGGTATTTAAATCATAACAACAATGCGAAAAAAAGCCTGACATCACGGTGTCACTAGTCATGAGCATCTACAAAGGACCTTCCGATAACCCTAAGACATATACCGACTGGGAAACAACTAATAATAATTTATAGGAAGGCATGCGGGAGAAGAGCAGGGTTGCGATCATCGTGCAGCTACCTTACTAACTTCAACATATCCGTGACGGATGAAAACAACACTCACTAGCACGTCCATCAAATCCCTGGATCTGCACACAAGGTGCAGGGAGTAATGTGAGTACGCCAACTCAGTAAGTAATAAAAGTAAATAAATACTGAGTAGCAGTGACGAGCATTAAAACATATACAGCTCATATCACGAAATCTCAGTAGAATACAACAGGCTTTTAAATCAGCATATGAATCAATTCATCTCGTTTAAAAATCCATTTAAACGTCTTTCAGCAGTTTTCAAACAAAGTGATGAAATAGTGAGTAAAAATAATGAAAACATAGTCGGCCTTTCGGAAAAAACTCACTCGTATACAGCCCTTCGGGCAACATAAATCATAACCAGCCCCTCAGGCAATCATAATCATAAACATCCTTTCGGGAAATCATCATTGTCACCCATATATAGCCCCTTGGTCGTACCTCACAAATCACTCGTAAACAGCCCCTCGGGCACAACATGAATCAAGAACAGCCCCTCGGGCAAAACATCATATCACTCACTCAGGGTACCCGCGCTCACTGGGGTGTACAGACTCCGGAGGGACTCCTACATCCCAAGTGTTATAACAAGCCATTTCGTGGCATAATCAATCAGGCCCTCGGCCTCTCGTATATCATAGATCTATAACAATATCAAGCCACCTCGTGGCATAAATCAATCAGTCCCTCGGCCTCACATAATCATGAATCAGTAACAACATGTTGCAGCGCGCAACCCGATCCCATAATATCCTCATAAAAATAGGCTCTCGGTCTCACTCAGTCACAAAAAATCTCAAGCCACTCGGGCTATCAGTAAACACAGGGTGCTCAACACAAAATAACATTTAATATACATCAAAATGGAGTGATAAAGACTGGGTTATGAAATCAGTAAACATAGCATGACTGAGTATAGGTTTTTTAATCAAAACAATGAGAGGATAATAAGAAAAAGGCCGCTAACGGTCCAAAAAGATTCGGCACGAGGCTCAAATATGGCCTTTAGCCCAATTTATTGAAATTCTTTCTAAAACATATAATTATCATATAATTTCAATCAGATACGCAACTTTATAGTTGCTACGGGACGGACCAAGTCACAATACCCAACGGTACACGCCCACACGCCCATCACCTAGCATGTGAGTCACCTCAAAATAGTAAAACAATGTGAAATACGGGGTTTCATACCCTCAGGACTAGATTTACAATCATTACTTACCTCAAACCGACCAAAATCCTAATCCCCGATGCCTTTACCTCTTGACTCGACCTCCAATTGCTCCGAATCTAACCAAACCAGATTTATATCATCAATATATGATAAAGGAACAAATCCCATGTAACGACCCGACCGTTGTTTTATGTTATCAGACCCGTTCCTCTAAATGAAACTTCCCATAGCGGCCTTTTATGATTTATGACTTGCGGGGACTGGTGGTCCGGGATTCGGAGGTGTTTAGAGTGTTATAGGAACGATTGGTTCCTTAAGGTTGGCCTTTAAGGCCAAGTTTGACTTCGGTCAACATTCTAGGTAAACGACCTCGAAATCGAGTTTCATCGATTTCGGTAGCTTCGCGTGATAATTTTGGACCTAGGCGTATGCTCGGAATGGGTTTCTGATGAACCGGGAGCGTTGGGGCACCCAATATTGAAATAAGAAGTTCCTTAAGTTCCTATTGTGGTTTTGGACGTGTTTTTGTGTTATCGAGGTCCGAAAAAAATTCCGAGACCGGAAATAGTTCTGTTATGTCATTTATGACTTGCCTGCAAAATTTGGTGTCATTCCGAGTAGTATTGGTCGGTTCGCCGCGTTGTTAACGAAGTCTAGAAAACTTAAAGTTCCTAAGTTTAGTTCATGGGGTTCTGAGGTGTGATTTTGAGTTTTAGCGTTGTTTTGGGTGTTCCGAAGGCTTGAGCGAGTCCGTATTATAATTTGGGACTCGTTGGTATATTTGGACGAGGGCTCGGGTGGGCCCAGGGGCCTCCCGGGCACCCAACGGGGCTAAAAAAATAGCTAAAATAGCTGTTGGTGCACCTGTCCTGGTGTGACCGCAGGTGCGGGACCGCTCCTGCGGTCCCAGCCTCGCAGGAGCGACCCCCAGTGGTCTGGCCAATTCTCGCAGGTGCGGACAAAGTTCCTCAGGAGCAGAGCCGCAGGTGCGGGCCCAGGCTCCCCAGTCCATTTCCGCAGGTGCGAGACCGCAGGTGTTGTCCTTGAGCCGCAGGTGCGAAAACACTGTTCAGAAAGTGTGTTTTTATACACGGGATTTAATTCATTTTTCACATCTTCTTCTTCTTCCTTGGGGCGATTTCCACCATTTTTGAGGGGCAAACGAACTGGTTATTGAAGGTAAGTAAGTTCTACTCTAATATTAGCTTCATGCATGGATTATTAGCTTAATTAACTACCCAAATTAGAGGAAAATCAAGAATTGGGTAGTAACCTAGGGCTTTCGATAATTTGAGAATTTACCCGTGAATTTGCTATGAAATCAAGTAAAAATCGTATATTAACGATCCTTAGGCTTCCGATGAACGATTCCTTGAGAATTTTCGGAAATTGAACGTGCGGGCCCGGGGTTGGATTTTGGGAATTCTTCAAGAATATTGAATTATTAAATAAATAGGATAATTACCCTACTTTGAGCATGCATTGACATCATTGTACCATATTTGGCTAGTTGCGAGTCGTCGGGTGTAGAGTTCGGAGTTCGGGCGCATCCTTGGTCCGAGGGGTAGATTCGACACGAGGTGAGTCTCCTTTCTAACCTTGTAAGAGGGAATTGTCCGAATAGGTGTTATATATGTTGTGTGTAATTATTTTGGGGGCTACGTGCGTACAAAGTGACGAGAGTCCATACGTGGCAACTATCGTGCTATGTCGGGTAGTTTTAGGGCTCACACGCATGTCTCTATGTGCCTTATATGTACCTTTGGGTGTTCCTCGAGCTGCCTATTGCTTTTAAATTGATATGGAAATGTGGAAAGTTGCACTTGAACTCCCAGTTGATCAATCCCTATTATAGTTATAGCCCTACTATGTCATTGAGATGTCTGTATATACATATGTACGTATAAGAGTCAGTACTCGAATCGCAGTTATGATTCGTGATCGAGGGAAGCTTTATGATAAATCAGTATAAGTGTGTCAGCATTCAAATTGCAGGTATGATTCGCGATCGAGGGAAGCTTTATGGTAATTATACATAAGTGTGTCAGCACTCGATTCGCAGGTATGATTCGCGATCGAGGGAAGCTTTATGGTAATTATACATAAGTGTGTCAGCACTCGATTCGCAGGTATGATTCGCGATCGAGGGAAGCTTTATGGTAATTATACATAAGTGTGTCAGCACTCGATTCGCAGGTATGATTCGCGATCGAGGGAAGCTTTATGGTAATTATACATAAGTGTGTCAGCACTCGATTCGCAGGTATGATTCGCGATCGAGGGAAGCTTTATGGTAATTGTATATAAATGTGTCAGCACCCCAGTCGCATGTATGATTCGCGAGCGGGGGAAGCTTTACGTCCATTCAGTGTCTAGATATTTCCTTATGACTCCAACCGGTTGTCCTACCTTTGTGTGCGCTTGGCTAGTTGGTACTGCTTTCATTGATACTGATTTGACAGATATTTGGGGGGGAAGAAAGGAAAGTGTACATTGGTGTTTATTTTCAGTAGTTGCTTGGATTTCTGAAATTGATAGGTATATGCTGCTTACCGTCTCACATGTCTACTGCATTTCGCTATATCCTGTTTTGTATTATTACCGTTGGACCTTAGTGAGTGTCAAGTTGACCTCTCGTCACTACCTCTTCGAGGTTAGGCGGGATACTCACTGGGTACATATATATTTATGTACTTATGTTGCACTTCTGTACTTAATTGTACAGGTTTTGAGGCTGGTGCTTCTGGTTACCCGACCGGAGCTTGACATATATTCTGGACCTGACTCCACGGTGAGCTGCCTCCCTTGGCGATTCTCAGCAGTGCTATAGAGTTATCTTTTGTTCATTTCTGTCTACTTCTCTCAGACAGCAGTACATTTTGTATAATCTTTTGTATATTCTACTAGTTCGCCTGTTGACTTATGACACTAGTTCCTGGCACCGACATCGTAGAATCTTTATTTTGGGATTGTATATATATATTGGATCATGATCATTGTGGATGTATTAACTTAAGATGGTTAATGTTTCCGCCTTTATTTAAATGATCTAAGCTTAAAACTGTGGGGAATATGTGGGGTTAGTGTGTTAAATAAGGATAATCTCACTAGTAAACAACTGTTGGCTTGCCTGACTCCGGTGTTGGGCGCCATCACGACCTGTGTTGGATTTTGGGTCGTGACAGCCCACTCGAAAATAGTCAAATTATATCAAAACCCCCAAAATTGGCCAAACTCGACCCCCGAGCCCACGTCTCGGAATTCGATAAAAATCGCAAAACTAGAATCCTCATTCACTCACGAGTCTACCTATATCAAATTCGTTGAAATCCCATTCAAATCCCCACAAGAATTCTCAAACTTTTCTTCCATCTTTCCCCAAATTTCCACTCCTATTCCCCATTCAAGACTAAATCATGGATTTGAACCAAAACTAAGTGAGAAATACTTACCCCAATCACTCTACTGAAAGTCTCTTCAGAATTTGCCTTCTCCCGAGCTCTCCAATGGTTTTTGAGGTTTTGGACTTAAACCCTCAATTTTTTAATATAAAATTGCCTGCCCAGGCTTTTCTTCATCGGGAACGCGACGGTCCTCTCGCGTTCATGTACACCAACCTCCACTGCCTCCCACTTAACCCTTCGCGAACGCGAAGCTTTACAAATCTCAAACCATCGAGAATGTGATCCCTACCTCACAAACGAGTAGACTAAGGACCTGGGGTTCCCAACTGCCAACTCCTCTTCGCGAACGGGGGCCTCTGAGTGCGAACGCGGTGCTTCCTCCATTCAGACTCTCACGTTCGCGTTTGCGTTCACGTTCGTGTCCACCACTTCGCAAACGTGTAGAAAAAAATCCTCAGCTCCCCAAATGACCTTTCGCGAACGCACATCCCACCCGCGAACGCGATGAAGCAATTCTCTGCAACCAAAAACTAGCAAAATCTGCCAACTTTAAATCCAAGATTTCGTCCGTTAACCACCCAAAACACACTCGAGGCCCTCGGGACCTCAACCAAACATGCCAACACATCTCATATCCTCATTCAAACTTAGTCGAGCCTTCAAACCACTCAAAAGAACGCCAAATCAACCTCGGATCAAGCCCAAGAACTTAGAAACTTCCAAATCACCTAACGAAGCTATTTGAGCCATCAAAACAACATTCCGAGCTTATTTACCTAATAGTTAACTTCCGGTTGACTTTTCTAACCATAAAGCTAACTTAAGAGACTAATAGCTTGTTTGGCCAAGTTTCTAAACTTAGCTTATTTTGAGAAGTGCTTTTCTCAAAAGTACTTTTAAAAAAAGTGCTTTTGGTGAAAAGCAGTTTGTGTTTGGCTAATTAATTTGAAAAGTACTTTTGAACAGTAATTAGTGTTTGGTCAAGCTTTTGAAAACTGCTTCTAAGTGTATTTTTCTCAAAAGTGCTTCTCAGAAAAGTGCTTTTGGAAAGAAGCTATTTTTTTCTGCTTCTCAAAAACTGCTTCTGCTTCTCCTCATTAGCACTTTTTTTCCTTCCAAAATCATGGCCAAACACCTCAATTTTTGGCCAAAAGTGCTTTTGGCCAAAAAAAGCACTTTTGGCCCAAAAAAAGCTTGGCCAAACAGGCTATAAGTGTCTCATTTCTCTCCAGAACCACTCCGGACCCGAGCCAACCAACCCAACACAACATAAATGAGCTAAACAACACAAAATGAAGCAGAAATAGGGAAAACGGGGTTAAACTCTTGTAACGACCGGTCGGATCATTACATTCTCCCCCACTTAAACATACGTTCGTCCTAGAACGTTCCTAGAGTTGTTCCAAAAACCATCAAAATTGTCGTGTAACCCTACCAAGCACATATGCGGGGGTGATCTTACGTCACCCTATCCCATATAGGTCCATTAGCATAACATAACTAAAATTTCGCAATCCAACCTAGCTCATAAATCTTAGAACCAAATTTCCACTTCTAGAATAATCTATAAGATCAAAATTCCACTTTTACAAACTAGATAAGTCTGAATACGTTGTATCAAGCCATATTCGTAACCCAAAATGTAATCACATGATATACCGCATGACTCAAACACTCATAGCGATAACTCCAAATCACAATAGCTGCTTAAAATAACCCAATACCGGTAAATAAACTCTTATCATGCAAAGCCTCGTTCTAACACTTTCATATACTTCCAATGATGAAAGAAACCAGCAGAAACTAGTAACCATTCGCTCGATCACCCAGTCATGGGGATCCCCCTTCTTCGACTGGAACTATAGCAGATTTCTAAGCCAACTTCTGATATCATCCTTCCAACCATGTTGTAGTCAATTCTGATAATATACATTCTAGGTCCAATGACCTCTTCTCATCCAACACGACCACTCTGATGACATGACACATCAATACAATCCAAAGCCATAACATGTGCAACTCGTGCACCTAATAGCAACATCCCAATGTACTTAAATCATAGAAAGGATTCACACAAGAGGACTATCTCGCCATCTTAACAAGTACCATCATAACACCGTGCTAAGAGCATGGCACACATCGTAAAAATCAAAACACACGAATCCGACACAAAGGATCATAACTCTACATAACGCTGTTACAATGCGTGATCCCATCCAAACGCTGGTCCACATGAAATACCTCAAGCCACCTTGCTCAAAATCAATAACCATGCGCAATTCAAGTACTCAACGTGCATTGCCATAACCACGGGGAGGCGGACGATACCATGCCACAGGAACCCGAAAGAACATAACCAATATGTCTCAATCCCGCAATACCCAATTACTTACCGTACTCAAATCCCGCTATAAAGCCCAAATAGATCCACACCATATGTGCATATAACCAACAATCACAACTCCTTGCAACATCGAAGGGTAACTCATAGATCACTCCAGAGCACGAATAAACTCAATGACAATCGAATGGTACATCCCTCAACAATAGCAACGCCGACCCTGTGCAGAACACACACTCATACTGGGCCTACTAATGAACTCCAAGTCAACTCGAGTCACCCGCAATAGATAGATAACTCTCTGAAAGTCTAAAATGACTGAATCATGGCACATACTACATCTGACTAGCTTTGCTCGCATCTTCACAGTCCACAACCACAAAATAACTTGTTTATGAGAATTCTTAGTGTAACGCCCCGACCGGTCGTCTCGAGAAATTAAACTCCGTTCAGTGGCGTAAAGACTTGAACAGCTTCATGTTGTGTATATTGACTTGCGTGCGTGGTTGGATTTAGTTACCGGGTAATCCGGAGTCGAATTGGGAGAGCATTTTCAATTTTTGAAGCTTAGGTGATGGAAGTTAACCGGAGGTTTGACTTCTGTGTAAACGGCCTCGGAATGAGTTTTGGGTGTGATGTCAACAACTTCGTATGATAATTTTGGACTTAGGCGCGTGTTCGGAGTTGGTTTTGGAGGTCCGTAGAGTAATTTGAGGTAATTTGGCGAAAGTTAGAATTTCGGCGATTTCGGCCAATAAGTGAAATTTGGGTATCTGGCTCGGAATGGAATTCTGAGAGTGGATGTAGGTCCGTGATGTCATTTTTGACTTGTCTGCAAAATTTGAAGTCATTCCGGATTAATTTGATATGTTTCGGAGCAAAATATAGAAATTGGAACATTTGAAAACTCATAATTCGATTCATGGCTCGATTCGAAATTTTAGTGTTTTTTAACGTGGTTTACGCCTCGACTAAATTCGTATTGTATTTTGAGACATGTTGGTATGTTTTGTTAAAGTCCCAAGGGCCTCGGATAGATTTCGGACGGTTAACGGACCAATTCCGAACTTGAAGAAGCTGCTGAAAATCTGCTGCTTCTGGGCAGCTGCTGATGTTTCCACTCCTTGGTCAGTGCAGCCTAGTAATTATAAAACATACTTGGTAGGTATTATATATGCTTTTTCTGACTTTTATGATTTCTATGGCTTACTTTCTTTACCCATCTTCTCAAAAGAAATGGCATCAACGTTAAAAAAATAATAAGGTTTACAACAAACATTCTTGATTTTCCCCTATGTAATCCTTAATATTGCTAATCAAACATGAACCCAAGTAAAGAGCTTGCAGAATTAACACTCGTAAGCAAAGAAGCTCCTCGCTGAAAGCAAAATTGGCCATGGCTGGGGAAGGCATCGCAGCAGCGTACAAAGAAGCTGCAGAAGCAGAAACTTTGCGCAGATGCGCGAGACAGTGCGAGCTTTGGACCTGCGAGCTTCGCAGAAGTAGAAAATCTTGCGCAAGTGCGAGCTTTGGGCTGTCCAGTGTGGATGGCAGAAGCGACGCCTGTGTCGTAGAAGCGACTTCGCAGGCGCGCAAACGAATACGCAAGTGCGAAAATGATTGACAGAAACATAAGACCAAACTCAACATTTTTGCCATTTTCAATTGAAAGTTTTGGAGCTTGATTCTTGGCGATTTTTTAGGATTTTTCACACAAATCGAATGGGTAAGTGTTCTTCTACTAAAATTAATTATATCCCATGAATTAATCTTTATTTTTATCGTTTAATTTGTGTTTTGGGTCGAGGAAATTGTGGGTTTTGAAAGAAAATTTCTAAAAAGAAAAATCATGATTTGAAGGACCAAATGGTATCGGAATTTGATAAATTTAGTATGCGTGAACTCGTATCAGAATGAATAATCGAATTTTGTAAAATTTGTCGAGTTCCGAGGAGCGGGCCTGGGGGTCGACTTTTGGGTCGATTTTCATAATTTTGTAAAGATTGAAACTTTATTATTCGGAATCATTCCTTATATGTTTTATGTGTATTTTGAAGTTGTCTTAGTTGATTTTGAGCCGACCGGAGGTCTTTCCGCCCGAGAAATTCATTTTTGAGTACCGGGTTGTCGTCTTTGAAGTAAGTATCTTGTCTAACATTGTGTGGGGAAACTACCCCTTAGAATTGAATCTTCTTTGTTGATTGTAGTCCGTGTATGCGAGGTGACGAGTGCGTACTCGGACTTATTTGCTAATAGATTGTCCTTTTAGTATTCGTAGGTTCTTATGTTACCCGTGTATGAGTTGTAATTGTTACATTTGAATCCTTGGTTGTTAATTTCATCCTTTACTGCTTACATTAGAATTACTTGCTTTTGGATTCCTTCGTTGGCTATTTGATCTTAATTGACTTAACTGAATATTTTACCGCTCTTATGCTATATTTGCTTCCTAAAACTGTCAAATTGACTATATTAGTGTTACCTAGTTTTACAGTTGTTTAGCCGTAGTAAGAACATCTGTTCGTTGGTGTCAAGCATGCCCGTGAGTCTTACATTGTGATTTATATGATTTTTCTCTTATGTGCTACTTGGGTCTAGTTGATAAACATTTATGTTGTTGATGTTTCCTTGATGTTGCCTATTACTGGGCCTTTGTTTAAGCTAAGTTTTATTCCGTAAAGTTAATTGTTTAGGCAATATTGGTTATACTTGTTTCCCTTGCCGGGATGATGTTGTTTTCATTATTGATTCCCTTGCCGAGATGGTATACTTTCTATTATTATTTATGTTGTTAATGATATTGTTTGCATTATTAATTCCCTTGCCGGGATGTTGTGATTTATGGTTCTTATTGTCGATTTTCTTTGTCAAACTGTTGTTTATGTTATTTTTGCACGAGGGGACATTCCGTGACATGTTTATGTTATTTTAGCACGAGAGGACATTATGTGCCATGTTTATGTTATTTTAGCACGAGGGGACATTTCGTGCCATGTTTATGTTATTTTAGCACGAGGGGACATTCTGTGCTATGTTTATGTTATTTTAGCACGAGGGGACATTCTGTGCCATGTTTATGTTATTTTAGCACGAGGGAATATTCCGTGCCGTGTTTATATTATTTTAGCACGAGGGGACATTTTGTGCCATGTTATGATATTTTAGCACGATGGGACATTCCATGCCATGTTTATGATATTTTAGCACGAGGGGTCATGCCGTGCCGTTTCTATTTATTTATTTTGAGGATGGGAGTAAAAACACGAAGGGTGATGCCGCGCACTTGTCTTTGCATTATTATTTCCGTTGTTCCTGTTTGATATTTACTGCACTTGTTTAAGAGATAATATTCTGTGGTTTTAATTTGGATACTCATACTGATCTCTTACTACATTTATTGATAAGCCTTGATGTTCCTCCTGTACTGCGTGGCAAGTTCTGAGTTACGAACTGAGTTCCGATAGATTTATCTTGAGGAGATTATGATTACGAGATTTTATTGAAAAGTATTATTGAAAAAGTAATGGTTTCGAAATGATTATATCTGAAGGACTTTTATTTCGACGGTGTATCTGAAAAGCATTTTTCTTGCAGAAAATGATATTTGGAAGTTATTTATTGGGAATGTATATTTGGAACTTATCTATTTTGAAAGAAGTTATGTTCTAAGTATTTCTCTTTGTTAAAGATACATACATATATATATATATATATATGTTTCAAAGGAGATCTTTTATACTGAAATGATTATATCTTCAAAGTTTTTAATATGAACTGTTGTTTAAAGGTTTCCGCCAGTTTATTGATTTTAGTGGCTAAAGCCTGATGTGAACAAATTGACGCAAAGTCGAGTCCCTAGTGTTTTCTAATGTATTGTGGTTTTCTTATTTTTTGGCTTGTGTTGTTGTCTATCTTTCTGTGTATTTCTATACTGTTCCGTGGGTTAATTTATGTAATTTTCTTCCGCATTATATTGTTATTGTGGTAAATTATTCCGTGAAGTCTTAAACAGATGTAGTGCTCGGTTATTTCTATATTCATGCTAGTTATTTTGTAGACCAGTGGTGTCTTGACTAATCCTCATCACTACTCCACCGAGGTTAATCTTGATACTTACTGGGCACTGTTGTAGTGTGCTCATACTATACTTTTGTGAATTTTTGTTGCACAGATATAGGTATTGATTGTTAGTGGCTGCATGCACCATGGACGGGGAGACTCGAGGTAACCTGTTGCTGCATTCGCAGGCTTCAGAGTCACCTTCTCACAAGTAGTATTCATATACTGTAGTATTTATTTCCATACAGTGATATTTAGAAGTTGTAGAAGATTCGTAGAGCTTATGACTTGTATTACCGGTTTTGGGAAAAAATTGTAAATTCTGTCAAGATTCTATATCGAGACTGCTAGCCTTCTTGTATTATTGTTGTTATTTCACTGAATGTTAGACTTACCTAGTCCCTAAGACTAGGTGCCATCACGATACCCAACAGATAGAAATTTGGGTTGTGACACTCAGTCTCGAAGTCCATGAATCGCATGAATCACCATATCTGATCCCAACTCCACCACTCGAATATATAACACACCTCTAATACTCATTCATTCCACGAGGGATACCCCTATAATTCTTCCGTGCCACCGAGTAAACTTAAATATCAGCATTCAATCCAACAAGAGAGCGTCGCAATACCAATGAAGCACCCTTAACTCAAACACGTTGCCCTTTCTGAAATGTATACCCTCATCAAGCCACACCAATTAGTGATATCATTTACCTAGTCATCTGAAACTGCCCATACCGCCTAAGAATTTATGACCTTCCTTCCAGAACTGAACCGTGACCTCACACATGGAAGTCTCAACCCTAAATAACATACAGCATACACCGTGCCATCCTATGATAATTATGAGAACTTCATAATCCCTTCCAAGCCACAAGCAACTATGTACCCAGCTAGCCAAGAACTTTCCATTTGATCTCATCTAGAAGAAAAATCACTATACATCACATGCTCCTCACGCCAGTAGAAAATATACATTTCTAACCGTGGTAGAAACTGTTGTTTTAGACTTCAATACCACAAAAGAAGATAGGTTACTTTGTGTGGTACCCAATTTTCGAGTGTTGTCTCAGTAGAAGAACATGGTTCTTCTTGGTGTTCCAACTACTACTGTTGCGGAATAATAAAAAGCAGTAAAGTAAAAACAGAGAGATTTTTACGTAGAAAACACCTGGCTCAAAAGGTGAAAAAACCACGAACTACTCCTCAGTAGGATTTGCTCAACTCTTCACTAAAAACTCTAAGCCAAACGGACTTACAAAATAAACTCTTTTGTAATCCTAAGGATTAACTCTAACCCCTTTGTAGTAACTAGCCCCTAGCTAATTTCTACACACCTCAAGCTAACTCTAACTTGATCAATATGTACCTATTACAATTGCTTCTATGAAAGCTGAAAGATACAATATTAAAAACTCCTACTACAATCAACTAGACTCAATAATCAATCAGATGGAACTGGTTCTTCTAGTTGAACTGTAGCCTTTGCAACGCACAATGATTCTACTAGCAAAAATAACTCTGGGAATTTTTCTTTCAGACTTTGATTCACTTCAGCTTTGTGCGTGT